>JAWZTI010001631.1:0-10186 GCA_039880955.1 Chlamydomonas urium | reverse complement strand
GGGGTGTGCCACGTGTCAGTGCTTGCACGTGGCGGTCGTTCTCCAGCACCGCCTGCAGGCACTCCGTCGTCCAGGGCACTCTCGGGACCGGGATCTGTGGGGACAGGGGCAGCGGGGAGGGCGTGTAAAGGATAGGAAGCCAGAGATATGTCCTGTGGTGTGAGTCAAGGAAACCCTCCCAAGGCGTGAGGCAGCCGCGAAGGCATGCCAATGATGCTCAGGTGTGCTTGCCTCATTCCATTTGCTTCGCTCAGCAGTTCTGTCAGAAGCAGGACGACACACAGGCTGTTGATTGTTTGTTTAGGGGTTCGGATTGGCATCACCCCCGGGCATGCGGATTGGCATCACCCCCGGGCATGCACTAACGCATGCTTGTTTGCCCCAAGCAGCCGATTGCAGGCATCTCCCTGGGACTGGTCAAGTTGCTGCACGACCTGCTGTATATGCCCCAGCGCACATCTCCAGGCGCAGGCTCATCGGGCAAGCAACAACCTGCGCAAAGCCCTCGCTGTATGGTGCAACAAGGCCTTCACAAGGCTGCGAGACCCTCGCCATGACATCATCAGGATCATCAGGATCATGATGATGATGGTGAGTGGTATGCGTGCAGCAGGCTCTTCACACTGCTGCAACTCACGCTGAAGACATCCTGGATGTGGATGCCGGTGTTGGCCATTGACGGCAGGATGCTCTTGAGCCCCTGCCCCGCCTGCAGCACGCGGAGGTCCATGCTGAGCGCAAAGTGGAACGGCATGAGCTCGCGGAAGCTGTCGGGGTCGAGGCCGAGCGAGACGGTGGTGGGTGCCGCGGCCGGGTCCGGTACGGTGGCGGGCGCCAGGCTGGCGGCCACATCGGAGCATTCGAGGTCAACCGGGAAGTCAACGCGGCAGGACTGCGGGCGCGGCGAGGGCGGGAGGAGAGGAGAGGGAGGGCGGGGCGGGCAAAGGAGCATGTAGAGCATGAAGATAACAGCAGAAGTCCTTGGTGCGACATCGAGTTAAGCAATCAACTGCAAGCTATGCATTACTCACTGCTGCCGCCCTGCTCACCCACAGCGCAAAGCACAAGCGCTCAAGACACACTGGTCACTGTGACAAGTGGCACTTGGCTGCCATTGCTCTGGCACAGCTTGCCCACACATTCAACCTGGCAGCGGCTCCCACTGCCCCCCAAGCGCACGCACAGCTGGACAGCTGCGTGGCTGGGCATACGGGACTCACAGCGTCCCTGCTCCATGCTTTATGCACCTGCGTAAACCCGTCAGTCCACACTTCTGTCCACACACCTGGTACAGCTGGCCGCTGGGCAGCTCCGTCACCTCCAGGCTTGTGAACTTGGCCTCGATACCATACAGCGTCTCGGCTGCCCACTGCAGCATGCCCTTGTACACGCAGAGCATGATGGCGTAGTGAGGGATCTTCTCGCTCCTGGCCATGAACACGCCCATGGTGAATGAGCTCGGCGTGACCTAATGACGCAGCAGGGTAATGGTTCAGCATAAGTAGGTTTAGGCAGGGCCAGGGTTTGGCAAAGCTGGGCGTGAATGAGCTCGGCATGACGTAATGAGTGGTCAGGGCGGGTTGTGGCAGGGTTGTGGTTCAGGTTAAGAAGGGCTTGGCAGGCGCAGGTCCTAGGGTTTGGCAGGGAGGGCTAGGGTTTGGCAGGGAGGGCTAGGGTTTGGCAGGGAGGGCTAGGGTTTGGCAGGGCCACTCCTGCCTGGCATGGGCCTCAGGCAGCGCTGGCAAGGAATGATAACTGCCCTCGCCAAGCTCTTCACCATGTCGCTCCAAGCCCTGTTCAAACTGCCCACGCTGTCCATCCTGTCCATACCGTCTACACTGCCCACTCCATCCACACTGTCCACTCTGTCCATACCAACCGCATACCCCGCACCAGCGCTGCGCAACCCATTTACCAACCCCACCTTGCAGACATGCGCCTCAGGCAGCCCTGGGCGGCGGTGGCCCAGCGCCGAGTACAGCTCGACAATGAGCAAGTTAAGGACGCGCGCGAAGCCAATGAAGCCGCATGAAGCACGGTGGATGGAGTGCTGCAGGTACAATTTACAGCAGGAGGGCACGGGTTGGGGCTGATGGGTCGGGGTTGATGGGGAAAGGTTGATGGGTTGGGGTTGATGGGGAAGGGTTCATGGGGAAGGGGACATGGGGAGGGGGTGAGCGTCTGGGGTGGGAACAGGTCAAGCGGGGTGTGAGATACCAGGTGCGGGTAACCCATCAGCCACAGTGCCACCCGTCGCCGCCTTTAGGTAATGCTATACGTAACAGTTGTAATTGACGGCCTGTCACGACTGTCACTAGCTCTGTGCGTCATTAGCTGCAGCTGCACCTGTTCCCAGCCACGGCTGGATTCGGCCATGAAGCTGGCCTAGATGGAGCTGCAAAAGTTTCTTGCCTCCGGCTTGTGCTGTTGTGTTAAAATGCTGACAGGCCCAACCCTTTATCCCGCCGCCATACACCAACACGCCAACGAGCAATGCATCTTGTTCCTTTCCCTGTGTGTTGCCGACTGGACACAGTGCTGCCGGTGCAGCTGCTGCTGTTGCTGTTGCTGTTGCTTGAGCTTCCTGCTTGGTGTTGCAGCCGGGCATGCCAATGGCAGGGTGACTGGCTAGCTGATACATCGGCCATGCCCACTGTGCAGACGTTGCATGGCATGCGATGCACTGCGCCGCACGATACCCAGGTCGTGGTAACCTTTGCTGATCCCTTTCGGCTGCACTGCTGCAGTTGCCGACCCGCCAGCTGCACCTGCTCTGCCGCCTTAGCTGCCAACCTGCCAGCTGTGCCTGCTCTGCCGCCTTCCTGCCAACCCACCAGCTGCAATTGCTCTGCAGCCCTGCTGCCAACCCGCCAGCTGCATTTGCACTGCCGCCTGCCGCCGCCTGCGCTGCCGCCCCTGTTGCCCCAGCTGTGTCACTTGTGCTGCCGCCGCAGCCTCTGACTCTGACCCTAGCCCCGCTGCACTCCCACCTCAACCACACCAGCCATGCGCCCGGCAGGGCGCTGCCGTCTGCGCTGCCAATGACCCCATGCCCAGCGTCTGCCAAAGCCTCTTGCCCAGCTTGCCTGAGCTTGCCTGATTGCCTGCTTGTCCCTTCCCCTTCTCCGTTCCTGCCTCCCTGCCTTCCCCTGACATCCCCACATACCGGCTCCTCACTGCCTTCCCCCCTACCTTCATCGGCACTGTCGTGCTGACAGGCCTGCTGCTGCTGCTGCTGCTGCTGCAATGCCCCTCCATTGTCGCGCTGACGCACCGGCTGCATGGCTGGCGTTTCCCATGAAGCACATGCCCCGGATGCATGACCCCTCTGCGCTGCCCATTGCACAGGATTCACATGACCACTGTGGGAACCCGCCCTCTGTTGTTGCCAGCTGCAATTACCTTGAGATATCCAGCCCTCTCGCAGGCCCATGGCAGCAGAAAATGGCCCAGCCCCGTAACCAGTGCTTCCATGGTCAGGCCGAGGGCCTGCATGCCTGCATGGACGGCCCTGCATGAGGGATACAAGCAGAAAGGAGCAAGGTGAGGTTGTTGGGCCACTTGCTTGTGCTGTTCATCAGGAAAACATAGGTCGAAACGCCATGCGATTGTTGCATGCAACAAGTCAGCATGGACCGCAGCGCGCAGCGCCTCACCCCAGCACGACATCCTCCGCCAGCGACGCGCTGTATGTGAGCTGGGGGCTCATGAACTGGGCCACTAGGTCAGACGCCATCCCGTTCTGCCACAACACGCTGTCCAGCGCGTCCTGGCCCAGTCGTTCAGCTAAGTACTCGCGCAGCCCGAGAATGGTGACGCCAGACATCGTGTTATCGCTCATAGGAGGCTCCGACGGCCTGCATTAGTGGTGCATGCACGGCACATCCTGTTCACAGATGAAGTGTCGGGAAGCGCGGCCGCGGCACAGTCTGGCTCTTGCACGCACATGCCGCCGGAGCCGCCTGGTCCCGGAGCGCTGTGCGCCAGCACTGCTGCTGCTTGCGAAGGATGTTGCGGCTGCCTTTGAGGGATTGAATGTAGTTGGGACCCGTTGGGCTGCTGCGGTATTGCCCAAGCGGCAGACGCAGTGGGAGCCGCGTCAACGCGAACCAATCTTTTCAGAGACCAGCTTGTCCTCTGCATGCTACACTACATGTGCAATACGTCCCCGCTAACCGCTGGAGTGGCTGGCCGATTGATGGCAAGCGCAGCCAAATGCTGCTGACGCCTGCAAAGGTCTGAGCGTCCTTGCATCTGAAGTATTTTTTCGCGATAGCGTCCGACATGGTGACTCATAAAGTGGGCGATGGCCAAGCAGGAAGCATGCAGATGTTTAAGTGCAACGTGCGCACTCGCTAGAGCTGCATGCAAGCAACCCCGCTGATTCAGTGCAGCCCACTCAGCGCTCATGTGAACCAGAGGACACGAGGTCACTGGCTGCCTTGCTGAGCTTGGGCCTGCTGAAGCCCCAAGGCGTTGGCTCCTCAAGGCGTTGGCGCCTTGAGGAGCCTCACAGGCTGAAAGGCTGCAATAGACAGGGTGGCCTAAGGCCACTGGCCTTTCACTGTCCGCCTCGCAGGCGTCCGTCTGGTGTGAGTGCGCTGAGCTGCAGCTGCTCCTGCTTCGCCTTTGCTGTTCTTGCTCCTTGCAGGTGACCCCTCAAGACATCTCCTGACCCTGATGAGACGAAGTTACAACGCGCTGGCATCCAGTCCCAGCTGGGGAGTGAGCCCAGGCGCCGAGTGCCAACTGGACACAACCAGGCCTGCAAGGAACATGCACGACAGGGAAAACAGGACAGCACCCCTCACACTGGCAGCAGCAGCAAATGCAGCAGCTCACGAGCTCTGCTCAAAAGCCAAGGCGGGATTTTGTGCTTCAGGGTCCTGTGCAGTACCGCTGCCCTGCTGCTATTCAGGCCGATGATCCGAGCATCGGCGCCGAAGGCAAAGGCGGTGCATCCCGCAGGCGCCGCCGCCTCACAACACCGGCAGCAGCCACAGCGTGCGCAAGCAGCAGCGCCGCAACAAGCCCATGGCCTGCCCTGACCGCAGCGTCAAAGGCCAGGCACCGCTGCCCCCCAGCGTGTGCGCCCCTGCGGATCAGCTCCGAAGCCAACACCAGCCTCCCCGCCCTCGCCGCATTGCGCAGTGCCTCGCCGCCGCCTGCCCGAGCATCGGCGCCGTGCGCCAGCAGTACAAGCGCCACCGCTTCCCCACCACAGGCGCTCGCCTTGCCGCAGATGCCACTGCCGCCGCCATCGCTGCTGCTGCTGCTGCCACAGCGTTCGCCCCTGTCGCTCACAACAACGCGGCCGCTGCCTCCGGTGCTGCCCCCAGCTTGAGGCAACATCGATACGAGGCACCGGCCGTTGCAACTGCTGCTGTTGCCGTTGTTGCCGCTGTTGCTGCCCGGGGCAACAGCAACAGCGTCGGCGCAGCGTGATGCAACTCGTAGCGCTTCGTCGCCCCTGGCGTGCACATCCGCTCCCCAAACATCCACCAGGTAGCGAACCTGCGCACATCCACATGCACAGCAGCAGCAGTTGACCTCAGATGAAATCATACATCAACACCACTCTTGATGTGAGACTAACGCCCCCTCTCCAGGTCACACAGTGTGGGCCATCTAACGCCTTGCGTCTTCCGTCGGGCTTGGCAACAGCATAGGACGTTTTTTACCCCATGGGCGTTTCCCTTTCAGGGCCTCCTCACCTGCCCTGCACTTGCCGCATCACTTTCCCTTCCCTCTGCTGCTTTCCCTCCCTCCCTCCCCTGGGCACCCTGCCATCAAGCCCCTGTCCCTCTGCCTTCCCCTTCACTTCAAGGCCATGCTGTGCCCCGCTTTCCCCCTCCCTTCCCCTGCACTCGCCATTGCAGCATCGCCGCGCGCAGCAGCAGAACGCAGGGCACGATTGCTGCCAGCTTGCACATCCAGGCCAGAGCCTCGCGGTGGGGGGTGCAGCAACAGAGCCAGGGCATCGCGGCTGCCCCCTCTCACAGCACACGCCAGCAGCAGCTCCGCATGCGCTGCCAACCGTGACTGTTGCGGGTGTTGCAGATGTTGCAAGTGTTGTGGATGCGTGCGCTGTTGCCAATGCTGTTGTGGCTCATGGCCCTCAGGCGTCTGCAAAACAGCAATGGTGTGCGTCGAGGAACAACCGAGACCGTCAGTTGTACCATTACCCACACTACCTGATGGGCCAGGTGTTGCGCCAGCTGCAGCGTCTATTGCACCAGCCGTTGTACCGGGCGCAACAGGGCCGCGCCTTGCCCCAAGGCCGTCGAGCAGCAGCGGCACGATAGCGTCCTGCCCATGGCTCAGCGCCTGCTGTAGCGCTTCCAGCAGCAGGCGCTCTGTGCTGCCCCCCGTGGGTGGCGGGTTGACGTTTTCCAGTCCAAGAAAGTCAGGGGCTCTGTCTAGTGTGGACACCTCCAGCGGCGCATGGCATGAGGCAAGCGTTTCATGGCTGGTCACTGAGGTTGAAACAGAAGCTGCTGGCTGGCCTTCAACCAAGCGCAGCGCAGAGGCTGCTGCTGCTGCTGCTGCTGCTGCTGCCGCAGCATCCAGGTGTGAAAGGTGTGGGGACGATGGGGAGGGGTGGGGAAAGGCTGGGGAACCGGGGGCAGACAACGAGGCGAGCGGCGGCAGGTCAGTGGAAAGGTCAGTGGGAGCGTCGGCGGGCGAATTGGTTGACCTGCACAGCAACAGGGGTGTGCTGGGGATGCAAGGAAGAGGTGGTGCGGCTGCTCTACTGGGCTGTAGGAGCGCTGCTGCCGGACTCAAACGTTGTACGGCACTGAGGGCTGGCGCAGCGGCTTGACTGCGCTGTTGTACTGCACAAGGCTGAGGGGCATGTCCTGTTGGGGCACAGTCGGTCGGCAGCAGCAGGAACTGCAGCAGCTGGCGAACAGCCCACGCCTGCCCCTGCGCTGCAGCGCACAGCAGCGCTGCCCGCCGGCACTCGTGGAAGGCCCGGCCGTGCGCTGCTGCCCACACTTGTGTGGACTCGGTGGCGGCGCAGGGCGGTCCCAGCGCCCAGTCCAAGGCCCATGTGCATGCACCAGCTGGCTCAGCGGCCGCGTTGGTGGTTCGCTCATTTGTACCAAGTCTTTGCCGGCTGTGCAGCTGTGCCGGGCTCTGACACAGTCCATGATGCAGCTCTCCATTCTGCTCATCATTGCCGTCCACTTGTTCAACCGCCCTGCCCTGCTGACGATGATTAGGGCAGTCACACTGCTCGGGCTGCAGTTCCCTGTGCCTGGCTAAGCCACGCTTTTCAGCCTGCTGTACTGCCCAAAGCGCCACCCACTGGGACAGGAGAGCTGCAGCCGGCGGTGGCAGGGCAGCCCACACCGCTGGCTGGAACTTGGCGGCCAGCATGCGGGCCACCGCGTAGCTGCATGGGAGCGCATGGAGCGCCCAGGACAGCTCAGCGTGCTCCCGCGTTGCATGGCCGCGCGTGCAGGCACCACCACTTGCTGCGGTTGTGTTTGTGGTGGCCACAGCGTTGCTGCTGGCACATAGTGCTGGCTGTGGTGGTGACGTGGGCGCGCCTAGAGCATGTCCAGGGTTCACTCGCGCCAGCACCCATGCGGCCGTCACGTGTGGGCTAGAAACAAGACGTTGCGTGGCATGACAGCACGCAGATAGCGCTCGCAGCGCTTCTGGTGGCAAAGCAGCAGCGATACAGAGCAGGACGTCGCGTGGCAGCTCGATTAGTGCTTGCGGCATTAGTTAAGTCTGCATATGCCCTTGCGAGGGCCTTCGAGCAAAAACCTTGACATCACCAATATGGTTGGAGTATGGGCCTCAAGGCATACTTCAGCTTGGCTTCACGTTTGTGCTGTTTGTTGCGCCGATACTGCAATCAGTCGCCGTTGTGTACTGGACGATTTGCTGCAAGACAACATAGTGAACAGATACACGCAGACGAGCTTTGCACACGCAGGCGATCTCGGGCTGGTGGGTTATCTGCGAGTGCATGCATGCAAAGTGTTGCTGCATGGGCTACACTTGCCTGATGTAGCACCTATTTGCATGGGCATGGCCTCACCCGATGCAGTGGGTCGCATGGCGAGCAGGAGCCCATGGCTGCTCGCAGCGGCGGCAGTAGCGGCCATGTGCTTGCTGTGGTCCAGCACACACACAGCCTCAGCAGCAGCAGCAGCGCCGCTGGGACAGGAGCTGTCACACGCAGCAGGCCAGGTGCGCACCCAACTCAAATTCTAGGTGACACCTGCAGTACGAGCAACATGTTTGTACTACTACAGTACGTGGACACCATGCACACCCACATCCTCCCAGCTGCCATTGTGTTGCTTCGCTTTCTTTATACCTGCCTGGCTTCACTAGCTGCTTGCCTGCCTACCTGACCCACCAGCCTCGCCTCCCTGCTTGCTGTTGCCCCTGATGTCCACCTGTCTGCCTCCCTGCCCCGCCTGCCTCCCTGCCTGCCTCCCTGCCCGCCTCCCTGCTTGTGCCTGCCTCTGGTGTCCGCCTCCCTGACCCTGATGTCCGCCTCTGCTCTTTGCCTATGCGTATGCCCTCTTGAGCAGATGCTGCCTAGCAACTACAAGGAGCTTGTCCCCCCTTGCCGCCTAACAAGGGGCGACTGGTGTGGGCCCTACTACCTGCTGGTATGAACGGGGTGTGGAGGGTGTGGAGGATGTTGGGCTGATTTAAACAAGCCAGGGTGCTTTGATCGAGGCGGCGCTAGTGTGGATGAGGCAGATTGGTATGGACGAGGTGGTGTGGGTGCAAGCCTGATGTTTTCCAAGTTGGTTCACGGGTGCTGAAGCTGGGCTATGCCTGACTAAGCCCCATTGCCCATACTTGCCTTGCCACCAGGTGGGCGTGCCTTACAAGCCCCCTCCTAGAGGGGACAAGGACTGCCCCAGCAACTGCAGCAACGTAGGCAACTGCGACTACGACACAGGTGCAAGGGTATGGTGGTTTTGGTGCGTTCCCATAGCGCGGGGATCCAATGGACGGCCAAGGTGGGTTATGAGGAGTGGGAGGATGAGAGCAGCAATGTAGGCAGCTGCGACTACGACACAGGTGCAAGGGTATGGTGGTTTTGGTGCGTTCCAGTAGCACTGGGATCCAATGGACGGCCAAGGTGGGTTATGAGGAGTGGGAGGATGAGAGCAGCAACGTAGGCAGCTGCGACAAGGGAGGAGGGCCGAGCCAGCAACTGCAGCAACATGGGCAACTGCAATGTGACACAAGTGCAAGGGTGTGCTGGGTGGAAGGTTGTGCTGCGGGGGAGAACCTTTCAACCGTTTAAGCAGGCGTAGCGAGGGGTGGGTTGTGAGGAGTGGGTGATTGAGTGCCGCAATGTAGGCAACTGCAATTTGACACTCGTGCAAGGTAGTGCAGGGTGGTTGGGTGTGCTGCATCACAGTAGCAGTGAAATCTTGAAGAAAGCAGGGCCATGAGGGCTACCCCAGCAACTGCAGCAACGTAGGCAGCGGTCGTGACTGCTCTGAGCGCTGCATATCTCCCACACCTTTTCACACAACATCTCACACCTTCCTGTTTCCCACCACCTTACAGGCACCTGCTACTGCCCCTAGCTATGGCGGGCGTGACCGCTCTGGACCCTGCAAACTCTTCACACCTGCCCACACCACCCACGCATCCTTTGTGTTGCCCAAACCCTCCGTCCCACTCGTTTTCGCAGGCACCTGCTACTGTCCTGTCGGCTATGGCGGGCCAGATTGCACTCAGCCCCGGAAACGCCCTTGCTGGAGGATGGGACCCGACAAAAGAGACCAGGGTTGGCTGTCATACCCTGACTGGGCTCACAGCCGCTGCGCAGGTGTGGGAATTGTGGATAAGTGTGAACAAAGTGTGGGTGTGGGCAAAGAGTGGGGGAGTGGCGAAAGTGGGTTGTGTTGAGGAGGCGTTAGCAGAGGCCTACAAAGCTGGCTGAAAGGCCATCATTGAGTGCAGGGCCAATTCACACATGTGTGGGATGACTCACTGTCAGCCGTTGCCTTGAATCTTTCGCGCGAGGGAACACGCCACTGTGGGTCACCCTTTGAAAGTTTCGGGCAGTGCACTTACACGCTGTCCCCCCTGTTGCCGCCTTGTATTGCAAGGTATTTGCGATGATGACACGTAAATGTGTTATTGCCCTTCATCCATTGAAGCCAGTGCGCTCACATACCACCGCCCCCAC
>JAWZTI010001630.1:0-10001 GCA_039880955.1 Chlamydomonas urium | reverse complement strand
GTCCCCCATTGAGCCATTCCACCCACCTGCAGCTCATCAGAGATCTTGATGCCCTTTTTCAAGCGCGCACGTGCGTCCACAATCTTCTTCTGCAGCGCCTCCTGCTGTGGCCTGGCGACCTCGAACAGCGCGTCGGGGTCCTGCTCGTACGCTATCCGGTCCAGCACCAGCGCTGTGCGCTGCGCCGAGTCCTGCAGCGTCGACACCTGCAGACGGCAATGGACAATGAGGCAAGGGCAAGTCGTCACCGGCTGTGTGAAATGCACAGAGTCCTGCAGCGTCTACACCTGCAGCGGTGAGAAGCGCAAGGCCAGGGTCAAAAGCAGCAGCGCACGCCAAGCCCTCCTCTTCAAGCCCTTTCCATGAAGCCCGTTGTCCCCTCCCCTTTCTCCTTGTGTCCTGCCATGCCTTCCATGCCCTCCTTTCTTCCCCCGTCCATCCCTCCCCGCCGCAAGTTCTCCCCTCCCAATGGACTTCACCCCTCGTCCCATGTCGAGGGTGGTCAAATGCCCGCCCCCCTCAGCCTGACACAAAACCCTGCCTCCTCTCCGCGTCTCTTTCTCACCTGCACCGACATGCCAAAGCGATCCAGCAGCTGAGGCCTGAGCTCGCCCTCCTGCGCAGCATAAGTGTGGGGTAAGGTGTGACCCTGCAGTCGTGTGTGTCTGGCTCTGGCCAGTCAGCACGCCCACTTTTCAAAACACATAGATCCACGCGATTGGCCCCCACTGACCATAAAACACTCCCAACATTCAAGCACTGCAGGCAACCATTTGCTGTGTCCACGCGTCCGTACATGTCACACCCCACACATGTGTGACGCACCGCAGGGTTGCCAGAGCCAATCATGATGAACTTGGCAGGGTGCACAATCGACACACCCTCACGCTCGACCGTGTTAAGGCCAGACGCAGCAGAGTCCAGCACCACATCCACGAGCCCGTCGTCCAGCAGGTTCACCTCGTCCACGTACAGGATGCCGCGGTTGGCCTTGGCCTGCGGCAGGGACAGACAAAGGGAGTTACAAGGCGCCATAAAGTGTGACGGAGTGGGGAAACCAAGGCAGGAGGAGGTGTCATGGTCACAACCGGAGAGCAGGCACTGTAGAGGTGGTGAAGATACGCCCTCCTGCGTCTCCAAACGCCTGCACGCCAGCAGGTGGGGCTATGCAGCACCTTTACACCCTCCTGCCCTCACCCCATCACTCTTACCATGCCTCAAAACCCGTTCACAGTCAGGTACAAGAAATCCTGGTTAATGCACCTTGAGCCCCAAAACCGCAACTGCCTGCATGCCTGCAACATACGCACCAGCAGGCCGGGCTCGTACGCCTTGATGCCCTCCGTCAGCGCCTTCTCAATGTCGATGGTACCGCAAATGCGGTCCTCGGTGGCGCCCAGGGGCAGCTCAACCTGTACAGCAGGGTTAGGTTGTGGAGTGAGGGTTTAGGGTGGAGTCTGGGTTGCTACGACCCGGGCAGGAGATGTGAGGGTTTGGGATGGGGGNGTGGAGGGCTTCACACAGAGGTGGGGCATGAGCGAGGTGTGAAGATCAAAAAAGGAGACTCTGGTCCCCCGCGTCCCTACTGTGCTTGAATGCTATGCATGTCTCGTGTCAGAGCTTGTCATGTCTGGTGTCAAGCGACTTTCGAAGCGAGCACCCATGTTGCTTTCGACGCGAGCACCCATGTTGCTTTCAACACAAGCACCCATGTTGCTCCACCATGCACAGCAGCCCACATGGTCAGACACCACTTGGTAGTCATGTCTAGTGGTGTTGCATCCAGGAGCACATCATGCACCGGGATTTCCAGTGCCATGACAAGCAGCCCACAACACGGGTCAACAGTGTTGTGGTCCCTTCAGCTCATTCCTTGGGCACAAGCTCCTTGAAAAAAATCCCAGGAACATGCTGAAGCCATGCCGTGACATCCAGCGCCCTGTTGACTGTGAATGTCTGTTGAATTCGCTACTGCAAAGACAACCGCACTGGCTACTGGCACCCCGGCATCACTGCTGTCAGGGATCCCGCCTGCCTATCTAAGCGCGTACCAGTGGTGTCTTGGACTGGGCGGTGGGCAGCTGCTCGCCGCGCTTGTAGCGCATGAGGGCGTCTGGGCCCATTAGCTTGGGGTCGTTGGGGTCGGAGTTGAAGGGGTCGTTTGCCACGATCTCAATTGGGGGCAGCAGGTCAACCAGCGCTCGCACCTGGCCAGGGGGCAAGACGGGGCGGGCAGGTAGGTTGCCAGGGTTTTACAGACAGGTTGATAGCCCTGTGCGGTGCTGTTGCGCTTCGGTGCAACAGCAGGCCTGCGGTGACTAGATCTTCTCGCCATGGCTTCCTCGTGCAGCAGGAGAAAAGGTAGCATGGCATGGGCGCCTTTGACCAGAGCTGTGCTGCTCCTCATGCATAGCATGGCTGAGAGCAGGTACGGCCCCTTCATGCCTAAGCTGCATTGCATGGGCCCTGCTAGGTTGGTTGTGTGTCTACCTACCGCCACGGACTTGCCGGTGCCGCGGTCGCCCTGCGTGAGCAGCATGCAGCAGCCGCGTTTCAGGGGATGCCATGCGCCGCTCATGCACGCAGCAGCAGCGCGCGGCAATGCTGTTTACCATGATGAGGCAGCCACCGATGTTGGGGTCCACCACGTTCAGGCACAGCGCCAGCTTCATCTCCTCCTGACCCGCAATCTTGACGAAGGGGAAGGTGGGCTTGCGCGCGCTCTTGGTGCTGGGCTTGGCCTCTGCCACTGCTGTTGCCCTGACGCTCAGGCGAGCACTGAACGCCCGCCGGAACGCAGCAGCGTTCCTGGCTCCCTGCTGCCGCAGCATGGTTTCCGCGTTCATGGCGACGTCGCTGTGCGCTCGCAAGGACAAGCGCTGGGTCGACCGAAATCACGATCGACTCCTAGGGGGAGACCATCAGTCTTTTCACACAAACCGGGCAGGCCTTCATTTGGAGCTCGCTCCAAAGCCAGCGCAGCGATGGGCAACCTGACGACGCAATCGACGCACAAAAGTCACACCGTATGGCATGGAGCGGCTTGCTGCCTGGCCTGGATTTCAAAATGAACTTGTCATCTGGTGTTGAGCAGTCCTCGGTGGGATGCTGGTCATCAGTTGCTGCCTGCAACACCAACCCTCTGCATGCATGCCTTCTAATGTGATTGAATCTCAGGAACAGCTGTCGACCAGCAGGTGGCGCTGCTGCTTTGAACCGTGTAGTCCACCCTGCAGCCAGCACCTTCCGACGCTGCTTGGACTCCTTGGAGGTAAGGTACAAAAGAGACAGTCAACAGATGACACGGCTTCCAAACACGCTGGGCTGGGTTAACTCCTTCCGTGACTGCAGTTCGCTCCCACGTTCACGTACACGCATTTGTGAAGGAACGCTGCCCAGGGTCTGATCAAGTTGAGCACAGGCAGTACAGCCAAGATGATTGGCAGCTGCCAAGGTACTACCAACTCCAGGCTTCTTTACTTCACAGTTGAGCAAGAGAAGCCTCCTCTCAAGTTTTTGATGAAGTGAAGAGCCTGGCATTGGAGGCATCTCACGGTTGCCAGTGCCAGTGCCACCCAGTGCAGGGGGTCTTGGCTGCGCGGCCTGTGCTGAAATTGATCAGTGCCCTGTGAGGTATGCTTCAAGCCAGTGCACCAATAAAAATAAGACTGCAAGCAGTCACGTGGGTGCACGGAAAGCATGCTCAGCCGTGGTATGGATCGCCATGCTGATCACAATGGGAAACGTGGTCAGATGTCCAGTGCATGTGTTCCATAGCAACATGAGAATGAGCCTGTGTTCACAGCAACGGCGCAACAAGTTAAGAAGCGTGGCGCTGGCACATGACGCTGATATTCACCCCGGATACAATCAGCCCCATTTGGGCCCTTGCTGCCTGGAATTTCAAAGCCTGGCGGCAGCTAGGCGACGTATGTGGTCCCATGCCACAAGACAAAAATTTGAAGCGCTGTGTCGATTCGCTGCGCAGTCACCAACAGTGGTGAGTTACAGTGCTATATAGTTGATGACGCTCAGCCAAGTGGGCGGTTGTGATCATCACTGCTCAAAACCAGTCACAGTGTCACTCAGTGCCAGCTGCTCCCTTTGGCCAAAGCTTCACATGAGGCGCTCGCCACACGCCGCAAGGTTTCCAATGAATGAGACATCACACCCAGCAATGGCTGGACAGAAGGTACGAACGATGGTCATGCCAGCAAGTCGCACAACGGAAACAAGCGGCATCTGGAGCACACCATGTTCCTACTGCCAAGCAAACGACTCAAGAAGATATCCTTATTTCTGCATCATGAGGCTGAAGCAAAGGATACGGAGTACACAGCTATCCTAAAGTCGGGGAACAGCTCCGTGAGCGGCGGCGGCGAGGGCGGCGGCGTGGACATGCCCCGCTCCCGCACCTCACGGGCCACCAGCCCCGCCCTTGCTAGCTCCTCCATCAGCAGCAGGTCCAGGTGGTCGAAGCGGTGGCGCGTGTGGCAGTACAGAACCCTAGTGTGGCCGGGTGTGGCGAGCTGGCGCATGACCTGGGGCAGCATGCGGCAGCCCTGCTCCGTGTAGATAAGGTCAGACCCTATGAGCAGGTCCCAAGGCTTGGCCGTCGCGGGGCACAGCCGTCCCACAGCCCTGTCAGGCAGCGAGGCAGCAGCGGCGTCCTCCGGCGCGTTCGCACAAGTGTGGGCGGAAATGTGGGCGGAACTGTAGAGGGAGGGGCTCGCGTCCTCCTGGCTGTGGTGTTCATGATGCATACGCTCGCTGGGCTGCATTGCCTGCGAGTTTTGCCGCTGCTGCTGCACACAGGATGTGTCGGGGGACAGCCGCCAAGTGTCCTTGAGCTGTGCAGCCAACGGCGCTGCCCCTGGTTGCTGTGAATTGACTGCTGCCCCTGCCGCTGCCTCTGCCGCTGCTACCGCTGGTGCTGCTGCCACAGCTGCCGTTGTTGCCTCTGTTGCTTCCAGCGCCAACGCCTCTGCTGCCTCCGCTGCCAATGCCGCTGCTGCTGCTACCGCATTTGTCGCTGCAGTGTTACTTGATGCTGCGTGAGACTGGGCCGAGGCCGAGTCCGGCGGTCGCTCTACTGCAGAGGCAGATCCATGAGCACCATCATCGCAAGGTACTGCAGGCTTGACACACACCAGCTGCTGCTGCTGCTGCTGCTGCTGCTGTGGTGTGGGACTAGAACTGGTGTGTGCACCCGGCAGCTGCGGCTGACCGTGCTGCTGTTGCAACTGTTGCGCGGGTGGTTGCTGCTGCTGTCGCTGCTGGGGCATGTACCAGCTCCAGTCACATGGCGCACACACAATCCGCTCCCCCCCTGGCAGCCTGCCCTTGTTGACTCTCACATTGTGCGCCAGCCACTCAAGTCCACCGCCCTCCTCCTGCTCAGTCAGGCAGATGCACTCGCACGCTGCCATGTTGCGTGCCAGCACCAGGCCCAGCCAGCCACACCCAGCTCCCAGCTCCAGCACGGTGGGTGCATGGCCATGCGGGAACATGGAGTCCAGCTCATGCTCTAGGTACTCAGCAAGCCGGTATGCCGCCGGCCACACCCTGCCGCCTGTCGTCGTCAGCGCAGCGTTCTCGGTGACCACGTCGTCGTACGTCCACGCACCACGCTCTGCCATGCCGCTGGATTCCTCTAGCCTGTGGCAGACTGAACTGAACTCATCCCCCACACCAAGGGGGGGCCCATCACCAGCAGCTGTGCTTCATTGAATGTGGCACACTGCTGCTGTGTGCATGCACAGCCAGCAGGCAGTAGCACAGGCTCTGCCATGAGCAGCGCACACGGTGCCGGAGGGGATGCTACGCCAGGACTGGAGCTGGTGGGTGACTCTTGCATGCCTGCGCTGCAGCCCGCACCTTGCAAGGTCTAAGTGGACACCTGGTGCAAGGGAAGCCTTGTATTGCGGTCAGGGTCACCTTGCACCAGGTGTCCACTCAGGCGCACTTGCCCATGCATGCTATGAATACCTCATGGTTGCATCCGCACCCCTTGGTTGCATGGCCGCAGGTGACCTTGGGACAGGGGCGGTCACAGTGCACGCTGCTGCGCTACAGGGGCGTGCACATACTGCTGGACTGCGCGGCCATTCCCGACTCGGGCCTGCTGCTGCAGCAGCAGCCGAAGGGTAGCGAACTGCAGCAGCAGCTGCGCCTTCATGATCATGGTCATGATCAGCCTCAGCCTCATCATCATCATCATCAGCAGCAGCAGCAGCAGCAGCAGCAGCAGCAGCAGCAGTCACAAGACGAGCAGGATCAGGGTCAAAAAGAGCAGCAGCAGCGCCAGCACCAGCAAGGTCACCACTACAGCACTGCACCTGAGCCGCTGGTGCTTGGACCTCTGTTAGAGGTGAGGGTGCACACACTGGTGGGCTGCATGATCCGATGTGATGAAGAGGGCACGTTTAGGGGTGAGGGTAGGTCCTGAACCCTGCTCATTCTGAGCTGCTGGTGCTTGGACTGCTGCCGGAGGTGAGGACATGGGCAATGGTGGGCCAGTTGATCCGATGTGATGAGGTTGCGCGTTGAGGGGTGGGTCCTCAACTGCGACGGTCCTGAGCCACTGCTGCTTAGGCCGCTGCGGCTGTGGGACGAGCGCTTTATTATGAGGCAAGGGTCTGTCTGGCACGTTACGCTGCACCTTAGCCCATGCGAAGCAGGGTGTGGGACCCAAGTTGTCGAGTCAATGCTTCAGGGAGCACTGCTGCAGGGTGAAGGTTCAGGCCCCTTTCACGCAGCGTGCCAAGCACCCCTTCGTTGACGTCATGCTCACCACCTCCTCAGCATGCACTCCTAGGCTCGCCCCTGTTCATGACCTGCCACCCTACACCTTCCTCCCCTACCCCCCCTCTCTCCTTTTGCAGCTCGCCAAGCTCTACCCCATCGACGCCATCCTCATCACCACCCCAGAAGCCCTCTTGGGCCTACCCCTGCTCACGGCCTGCCACCCCGATGCGGAGCGTTGGAGCGTGTACTGTACCTTGGCGGCGCTTGACGCGGCGAAGCACCTGGCTGCGGAGCTGTGTGACGTAGCGCGGCGGGTTAAGGCGACGGCGGTGGCATCAGGGCGGCAGGGGCAGGCGCAAGGGCAGCGGCAAGGACATCAGGGGCAGGCGCAAGGGCAGCGGCAAGGACATCAGGGGCAGGCGCAAGGGCAGCGGCAAGGACATCAGGGGCAGGGTTCTTCCGCAGCCTTTGCCAACCCGACCCCAGCTGGGGCAGCTTGGAGGCTGCCACAACCACAAGAAGTTGGCTGGCGGCTGCCCTCTGGCTGTGAGCCTTGGCTTTTTGACGCATGCTGGCATCGACCGTACGACGCGCAGCAAGCGGCGGCGTGCTTCGCCCGTGTCACGGTGAGTGTCATTTGCTTGGATAAGGTGCGGTGGAGGTGGGGATGTTGGTGGGTAGGTAGGCCTATGCACAGTCCGCACGGCAGCACAATGTGTGCGATGATGCATGTGGATAGCTAGGAAAGGCGGCGGCATGCTTCGCCCGTGTCACGGTGCGTGCAGCTTGCTTGGAAGAACTGCTGTGTAGGTGCGTGACTGGGTAGGTAGGCCAGTACACAGTCCGCACAGCAGCACAATGTGTGCTTAGGTACGTGACACTGTGTGTGAATCACCTGGATAGGCAACGGCGTGCTTCGCCCGTGTCACGGTGAGCGCAGCTTTCTTGCCCCTTATTAGTAGCCGCCTTGCCCCTCGTCAATAACAGCCCTGCCCCCCAGATGTAACCACCATGTCCCCACTTGATTATCCCGCCATCTGATCCACGCCTGCTGGGCCGCCTTCAGATCCGTTGGCTGACCCTCATCACTCTTCAGCCTGTCGCTGAGCCCGTCGTCATCACTCTTCCGACTGCTCCTGGGCCGTTGATCACTCATACAACTGTCCTCAAGCCCATCATCGCTCTCGCAACTGTCTCAAGCGCATCATCACGCTCCCAGCGGGCCCTGACCCCATCGTCACTCTCCCAACTGTCCCGCAGGGTGTGCGGTACGGTCAGCACCTGAGCCTTGACGGGATGTACCTCGGCGCTGTTGCCTACCCCAGCGGCAGCGGCCTGGGCCACGCGCTGTGGGTCATTTCGGACGGCACTTTCAGGCAAGGCTTTGGCCACGGGATTTGTGGCGGGCAGCATTGGCGACGTGCTGTGAGCGTCACGTGCTGTAGGATGCCTTGGGCGGCACTTGCACGCAATCGGCAACGGTGTTGGGCAAGAGTTGAAGGTAGTCCTAGCATCAGTTACGCGCCGTGGGTCATTTCAGGCGGCACTCTCAGGCACGAATTCGGCCAAGGGGCTGGGGGACGGGCAGCGTTGCTCACGCTCTGTGGATCCTACTTACTGGCAAGGCGTGGGGAACGGGTCAGGCAGTGACCGGCAGCATCGCCGATGCCAGGCGGCACTCACAGTCAAGGTTATGGCAAGGGACCAGAGGCGGTAACAGCATCATTCACACACTTTTAACTACTGGAGGCGGCACCTGAAGACAAGGGCTTGGTGAGGTCGAGAAGCAAGGTCGGGCACCTTGTTCCCTGCTCTTGTGCTGCACCTCGCCCTGCCTCGCAGGGTTGGCTACGTATCGCGGCTGTGCCCGCAGCCCGGCCACAGCCTCGAATTCGAAGGCGGCACTGTTTCGAACCTTACCGCTCTGATCGCCGCCCCCGGCGCGTGCCAGCAGCAATACGCTCCGCCCCGCACAACGTCCACCCAGCCGCGGGGGCAGGCACTGGCACAGGGGCAGCCGCAGGCTTCAGCAGGCGCCCCTTGGCCAGTGCAGTCACCAGGACAGGCGCCGGCGTGGCCGCCAGGTGGTGGAGGAGTGGCAGTTGTGACGCCTGAGCACCCAATTGCACCGCCTGCGAGCGGCGGGGTGTCAGTCTGCCCTGGGGCTGCCGAGGCATGTCAGGAGGTCGCCGCGACGCTGAGAGCGGGAGGCAGCGCGCTCGTCGGCGTCGCCGCTTCGGGTGAGTGCCGCTGCTGCCGCCGCCGCCGCCGCCGCCGCCGCCGCTTCTCCTTGCTGTACATCCGTCCTGTTGAGCCACAGCGACTCACCTGCTTAGGCAATGCCGCTTGCCACCCCCCCGTCCCTTGCTGTCCCAGGCGCGGCTTGGCCACTGATCGAACTTCTCGTGCAGCAGCTTGACCTTCATGGACTCCAGCACTGCACCTTGCTGTATGTCAGTCCTGCTGCCAAAAGCTCGCTGGCGCTGGCATGTACTTCATCAGAGTTCCTAAGCAGGTTGGAGGACGAGCGAGGAGGGTGGGGAAGGAGCGGGGAGGAGGGCAGAGGACCGATGCAGGGAAGCGGGCTACGGTGTAGGTCAGCCGGTGGGAGGGGGGCGCCCGGGGGGGAGGGGGGCAGGGAGGGGTGAGGGGAGGTTGGGAAAGGTCGTGGGTGGTGCGCAAGCGAGTGTAGTAGCCTGGGAATAGGGAGCAGAGGGGGGCAGGGGAGGGGACATTGTCCCAGTGCCTGGCAGACGTTCCTACCACTGCACCTCTGTCCTTTGCAGCAACCCACAAACACTGCCGCACCTCTGCCCTGTGCAGCAAACCAGCACCCCTTACAAGCACTGCCCTTGCTCTGCCCTTTGCCACAGGACGCGACAAATGCGGGGGTCGGAGGAGGCGGGGGCCCAGCCGTCTCCTCCCTTCCCCTTTGATGAGCTGCTCAAGTCGGGCCGGCTGATCGTGACACAATCGCTGGCGGACAGAAGACTGCATGGGGGTGCGTGGAGGGAGCCGCTGGTGGCAATTGTTTCGCTGTGCAGCCTCCGAACAGGTGAGCGCAATGCGGATCGTGATGTTGCTCAAGGGAAAGGACAATGGAAGGTATGTGCATTGGCGAGCGTGGGGGAAGGCGCTGGTAGCGTTGTGTTGCTGTGCAGCCTCCAGACAGGTAAGCGGGGTAACACAGCTGAAAGGGGCCAAAGGTATCAAATACGTCCCTGTGGCATAAGGCTTGCCCCTGCCCCTGCCCC
>JAWZTI010001629.1:0-12295 GCA_039880955.1 Chlamydomonas urium | reverse complement strand
CCCACCTCCATCGAGGCGGTGTTCAGGGCGGACACATCCGGCACGTAGTCCAGGCGGCGCTCACGCTCCTCCTCCTGTGCAGTGTGAACAGGTGCGGAGGTGAAAGACATCAGACACTGATGATCAGGGGATCAAAGCGCAAGGACCCAGATGTAGGCAGCCGACTGCAGCCTGAATGAGGGAATGAGGAATGGCGCATGCGGTGGAAGCAGGCGCGCACGTGCGCAATCAACAGAGCAGGGCTAGGCTGACGGCCAGTGGGGAGAAAGGAAGCGCAGGCGAGAAGCACAAGCACTGCCGGCAATGGCCTTCCCCAGGGCCTTCAACACCCAAATCATTACGCATCCCATGGAGCGCACTGCACCTGGTAACCCTACAACTTCCGCCCTGACTTCCGCCCGCATAACCCTCCCCTGCTCGGCCTTGCGCCATCTTAAAAGCTCAAACATCTTGTCTATTTTGAGCTGTCCAACCTGTCAGAACCCTGACATGCTGCAACGATGCCATTGCATCCGGCCATGCTGCGAAAGCACTGCTGCTGCCTCCACCAGCATGTCTCGTGATCATCCCTGCAGTCTGCCAATCAATCAACCCCACTGCCAGCGAACCTGCCACCTTACCCTCCTCCCCCACAACCAGCTTGTTTGGCAAACCCATGGCCTTGTCCCAAAGGCTGGTACGCTCTGTAATCTGCGCCACTGCCTTGCCCGTGCCATGCATCCAACACATTGCACCCCCTTCCACCCTTCCCTCCTTTCCCTCACATCCTGCCCCTGGCTAGCGCCCACACGCCCTGCTATCGTCTGCCAGCTGTGCTGCGCACCTGCAGCTTCAGGGAGATGCCGCGAACGGGGCCCCTCTGAATGCGCTTCATCAGATGCTGCGCATGGGCAAGCAGGGCGGGTGCAGGAGCGGATCGTGGGATGAGCGATAGATCCCCAGGCGCAACACTGTGACAACTATCAATGCGCATGCATGGCAAATGGCTGGATTGAAGATGGCTGGGCTGACACTGCAACACGCTGCTGCAGCTGATCTGCTGTGTTCCACGCATGCTAGGCAGCCCGCTCCACCAAGCATGCATGCATGCACGCAGCCCAATTCCTCATGTCCGGCGCCCGCGTGTTGCCCGTTGCCATCGTCTGCGCACCGTGGTGAAGCCGGCAATCTTGTTGCGCAGGCGCTTGGTCTGAATGACCGCCACCTCGCTGCACACGCGCTTGTTGGTGTGGAAGTCCTGGGTCAGGCGCCCATAGTACTTCTCAATGATGACGCGGGACGCCTTCTTGACGGTCTTGGTGCGCACACGACCCTGGAGAGTGGGGCCAAGATGTGCGCCGCACGGTCAGGGGCGCCGCACGCTTGTCTGCATGGCTGCCTTGCCGATCCATTGGCTCGTGCATGCTGGAAGCTTCCACATGCGCACGGCTGCATGCGCCCAGGGGTCCCAAAGCGCCCAGCATGGGGTGCGCCGGCGCTGCGCCCCGAAGCTCAACATGCCGCTACTGCGTCCGTCCGCGGCACTGCTGCGTCTTACCATTTTGCCGCTACTGCCAGGCCAGGAAGGGCTTGGATAGCGCGCTTGGCGAACGAGTTGGCCCTGCGGTGTGGGGCCACACTTTCCATAGGGTATTGCCAGGCACTTCACGCATTGCCAACAGTCGAGGAGATAGCAACATGCCTGCCTGCCACCACACCGGTGACGTGTGCAAGCATTTGGCTCATGGTCGCCCCTCCGTTCGTTCACAAGGAGGTTTGGGAATTAGTCTGCATGGTAGCGGTCGAAGCCATGGCTCTAGGCAGATGCAGGCTGTGGGCAGGGCACCTCGAGGCGGAGGAGGTGGATGCCACACAACCACTCATCACAGATTTTTTCCTGCCACTTGCTCCGGCCACTTTGATGGCTCAGCCCTCACCAGCAGATGAAGCTGGTCACTTTGCCGTGGGCCACTTCTGGGCTATGTTGGATGACTTTGTGTCTGTGGTGGATCCTCCATCAAATTGGTCAAGCGTGGGACCTAATCACCCGCTCATGAGCTTCCAATCGTCGAAGCTAGTTCTGAAGTTGCCCCCACACCGGGCACTGCCCCGCACTTGGACTGATATAGTCAAAGTCGTTGTTTTCTTCATTGGCAAGTTGTCAGGGAGCAGTAGAGACTGCTTTTTTCTATGCCGCAGGTCAGGTGTGGCGTAGGGGACCGCGCACGCACGCTTTCGTCCCAAGCTAACCTAACCCTTCAGCCGGGGTGCCTGATTTCGCCTGTGATCATGGAGGCAGCTTTTCTATGCCCAACTTGAACAACTTGAGCCTTTTTGTTGGCCTAACAGTGTAGGGGGTCGTCATACTTTATGAGGCGACCCCGGGCCGCTGACGAGCCTGTAACACCACACCACCCCATTGCCACGAGCACAGAGCCCAGGTGTACTCACCCTCAAGAACTACACAACACGCAGCACCCCACTGACGCCATCTGGTCAGTGGCACTGGCAATGGCGACAGCCAAGGCATGCGCATGCACCCAGTGCAGCAGGTCCAGGTCGGCATGAGGATCTGGCGTTGCCAAATTGCAGCAGCTTTCAAACCTCAAGTTCCAGCACGACACTGGTTTGCTTGCGGCCCAGGCAGCAGCGTGGATGATTGGCAGCCGCCCAGCAACGTGCGCTGACAGGGTTGACGCTGATAAAGGCATGCCGGAGCACCATGTTGGTCTGGGGGATGCAAGGAAGTGTGGTTATGCTGCCTGCGCACCATCCTGACAGGCACACCCTGACCTGCAGACTGCCCATCAGCATGGCTGCTCGAGCGCCCACAGTAGTGAGCAGCATAAGCACGTTCAACATTGGAGCAGCGATGGCAGTGCCCCGCAGCCTGTGCGGTGCCTGGCACAGGGAACACATGCAATCAGAGAATGTCTGCAAAACAGTTGCGAGAGCCGGTCTTCACGCAGGTCTGGGATGTGTGTGCGCATGTGCGGAATATACTGTATGTCTCTGGGCCTGCATTGGTTGCTTGGCTTTTATGAATGATGCCTGGGTGCACGTGTGCATATGTGTGTATGCACCATTACCATGCGTCATGGGACAGCAGAAGGGTTGCAAAGGTCAAACAACTTTGCAGAGGGCTCTCACCTGAAGGGGAGCGGGGTGCTGGATGGGGTGTGTTGCAATACGCCATGCCTTTTGCCAGCTGGAACCGAGGGCGGCTGCTACGTGGAATTCAGCCGAGTTGCTGTGAGCAAGTAGGATTCCGCTGCCTCCAACTTGAACAAGCCTTGACCAAGGGCAGAATTGGTTGCCCACACCTCGTTACTTGATCAGCGCCTGCAAAATCGTGAATGGCGCGCAGCCTTGCGACTCCGTCCAGGTGAATACCGCGCAACAGCATCTTCACATCGCTGAGGACCGGATCATCCATCAATGTCGTTGCAGCTTGTGGCATCAGGCATGCACCATCTTGCAGGTGGTGCTGATGAACATCCTTCTGGCCTTTGCCATGCAATGTCTGCAGGACCAATCAGCCAAACTGCTATCAAGCCATCAAGTGCGGAGGCGCTTCAGCACAGCAGTAGCACTGGCGGCAGCATTTTGCGGTGACGCCGCCGCCGCATTAACAGCAGCAAGAGCTTACAGGAGCTGAGGGCTCGCTATCAGGCAAAGGAAGCGCTGCTACCAGCCGGCCAACTGGCGATGCAGGACTGCTGAGTCTGCCAGGGAGCACCCAGCCACACAGCGGTCACTGAAAGCGCCCTGGCTCTGTAACCACAGATGTCGGCGCAAGGCCTCTCCAAGGCGCAGCAGCTGTCGCAGCTGCTACGCAGCTTCCCGCCCGTCGTGCATGCCTTCGCCTATGGCTCTGGCGTCATGCATCAGCCCGGCCTGTACCCCGAAACCACGGGTCCCACAGGGAGTACAGGGACCGCAAGGACCACCCCCGCGACAGTCAGCACCCCCAGCACAAATGCCAACTCAGCAGCCCGCACCTCAGCGCAGGCTCCCCCCTCATCCACGGCCAGCTCCGCAACCACCCCCACAACCTCAACAACTGACTCCACAGCCGCCTCCGCTTTTGGCTCTGCAACGCACAAGGGCCCCATGCTGGATCTCGTGTTTGCGGTCCCGGACGCCAGGGCGTGGCACAGGGCTAACCTGGCCCTAAACCTCGAGCACTACGCCTGGATCGCGAGGTCCCAGCGGTACGGTCCTGACCTGGTGACGGGCATCGCGGAGGTTGTGGGAGTCGGAGTCCACTTCAACACTCTGGTGAGGCGAGGGTGGGGTAGATGGGCGAGCGATGGTGGCAACCACTTCTGCCTTGCTTGATGGGCGAGCGATGGTTGCGACCACTTCTGCCTTGCTTGATGGGCGAGCGATGGTGGCAACCACTTCTGCCTTGTTTGATGGGCGCCTTGAAGCGGGTAGGTGACCTTGCATTGCCTAGGATGCCGCCAGGTCACAAAGGAGCAGCGATCGAAGTGACAGGCAGGGCAACCAGCAAGGGACTTGTTCGATAGGAGCAACTGGTCAAAGAACAGCGTCACAACACACATGCTTGCATGCAAACCTTGCTTGAAGAGCTCAGGGCCTGCCAAACGTGCACCATGATCAAATGGCCGAACGTCACGTCTTGAGGGCTGAAATGACCCACCTGTGTTGCTTGCGCAGTGGCTGCACGCTAGGCCGTGACCAAGAAAGAATGCTCTCTGCGTCCTGGTGCTAAGGATTTTGCTGAAGGCCCACACTCTCTGTTATCTGCAGGTGCCGCTGGGTGGGCAGCTGGTCAAGTATGGGGTGATGGAGGTGGCACCCTTGGTGGAGGAGCTGACGGGGTGGCGCCAGCTGTTCCTTGCAGGACGCATGCACAAGCCGGTGCACACGCTGCAGGGCAGCGCCGAGGTGCAGGCCGCGCAGGTGTGAGGGGTGTGGAGGTGTGGAACTGTGGGGCTGAGTGCTGAGCTGGAGCAACGCTGACTGGCTGGCGGTGCTACAATTGTGGTTAGGGTTCATGGGAGTCGTACATCAGTCCAGTCATGGGCTGGAATGTGGGGTTCACACATATAGCAAAGATCATCTCATCCATAACCGCCCTGGTTTACGCCAAGCTGTGCAGGCTTGATCCAGGCAGTCGCTGGCCTGGCTAATGGCACCCTGAAGCTCACCCTTCCCCCCGTTGCTGCATGCAGCAGACATCTGTCCCCAACGCTGCAGGCGCTGAAGCTCCCAGGCAGTTGCTTGTGCTAAGGCAGCCACCACCCGCTGCGCTGCATTTGGTGCTTTGTTTGCCTGCCATTTCCCCAGGAACACAACCTGCGCTCCGCTCTCGTCACCGCGCTGCTGCTGCTTCCGGGCAGCTTCTCCACCGAAGCGCTGCTGATGCGCGTGTGTGGGCTTTCATACCAGGGCGACGTGCGCATGGTGCGTGGGTGGGGGCCACGGCTTATAACGGCCACAGCACTTCTGCGTTGTCATTGCAGGGAGATTTTGCCGGTTGGATGGGTTGGGAAGCATGCCCGTGCACTGCCTTGTAGAGCAGCAAGAGTTTTAGTAATAGTGACTGTAGCAGTCCATGGTGGTGTGTGTTGTCTGAAGAGCCCCAACATGCGCCTACAACCCGAGCCCTTGCGGTCAAGGGCTTCCCGCAGCACTGTAGGGGGCCACGCCCGTCACGGATCAGTTGAGTGTGACATTACAGATGTGATGCTACATCCCGCCTGCACCTTGCCTGGAAGAGGACTCGTACAAGATCAAGCAAGCTAAAGCAACAGCCTCTGTGATGTGCACCTCCGTTCCCTTTATCCTGCACCGTGGATTGCACCCCTTGTCTGCACCTTGCCTCTGCAGGGCCTAGCAGAGGACCCTCACAAGGTGCAGCGCATTGTTACAGGCAGCAGGCAGGCGCTTGAGGAGATGTACCTGCCACTGCTGCGAGGGCCTGCACCGGGTGCGCGCAGGGGCGGTACAAGTGTGGGGTGGTATGATTGTGGGGTGGACAAGTATGGAGTGGTGCAAGGGTGGGGCTCACCACTGGGGAGGTGGTATAAGGGTGGCGGCGGTGCAAGCAGGAGTGGTGGGATGGCCTTTTGTGGACAACCGACACCTGCACCAGGCCATGTGCATTTTCATGAAAGAGTTGTGTTACTGAAAGTACAAGGCGTGAGTTCCTCAGCGGCGTTGCGGAGGCCTGCCCTGGCCTGAGCGACCTGCGCTTCTCGCCTGCCACACATGTGCCAGCCTTCGCCTGTTCCCCTGCGGCCACCCATCCCTCTCTCACACTCTGCTCCTCTACTCCCTCACATTGTCGCCTCCCTGCCACAGAAACCAACCCCGCCACAAAAGGGGCCGGTCCCGCGGTTTCGGAGCCGCTTGCATCTGTCGTAACCGCCGTGTCTGAGGGCCAATGGCGTCAGGATCTGTCATACGGCGGCCGGCTGGCGCTGCTGCAGTCGCTGCCTGTGGGGCTGCTGCATGGCGTGGCTGGGCGGCTAGGGCTGCAGGTGCCGGAGAGCCACCTTCAGGTGAGGTCAGCCTGTTTCCTGCGCAACACCTGTCACAGGGATAGGTGAAAAGGCATGCTTGAAATGGAAAGCGTCTTCAAAAATCACAATGGGGTGCTGCAAGGGCGCAGAAACCCTCCACCAATAGTGGACAACTGCCCTTGACACGGTGAAAGGACTGTCGAGAGTGGCTCAAATGCCTTCTCATTTTTAATATTTCCGTAATCCCTGCAGATCCCCGAGACGCTATGCGAGATTACTGCCAGGGCGATGCTGGAGGAGCGGGAGGGCCACCCTCTGCACCACCGCTGCCTGGTCTCAGATTCGCTGGCAGCCATTGTACGCCGATCCAGCTTTGCACAGGCAAGCGATTGCGGGACCCTTTGTGTCAGGATGCGCTTGGCACAGGCACAGCGGGTGAAAGGCGGCCTGAACAGAAGGGAAACTGGGGGCAGTGTTTCTCTCCCAGGTCAGTGGTTGTAAGGGAGATGTAGTCGGTAGCATGAAGGAGAAGGGGAAAGGGGCAGCACGGCACTCAGCAGAGCAAGGTAGGGCGCCACCAGCACACAAAGCACCCACTGACTAAAAGCGTGTTTGTTGCGTTGCGCAGGCGACATCCGGAGCGCTGGCGGCTGGCGGAGGCAAGGCGGTGGAGTACTTGGTGCAGAAGCTGCGTAAAGCTTCATGGACCAGGCAGCTGCCTGGCTTCAGGTCAACATAGGAGTACTTGGGTGGCCATGCGCATTTTGTGTTCTGGAAGGTGTCTTTTGTGCCCTACTGGCGCCATTCTGCACGCCAAGCGGCCTACACACCCTACCTGCGTGCTCACGCCCTACTTCCACAGAACTGCGAATATTACAAGCAGGCTCGTGCTGGCCACTCAGGACGTGAAGACAGCACTGAGGTCAATTGATTACACGAGCGCGCCTGCCTGCAAGAAGTGTGGCTAAATTTATGCGCGTGCATTCAGCTAGTTTGTTTTGCTCCGCGTTTCTAGTGTGCCGTTCTTCCTTCCTTCAACCACCAGTGCAATGATCAGAGCCTCTTGTGAGGCAGTGGCTGCGAAGTGCGCATGCCCCATGCTTCAAATTTCCTGCCTTCCAAGGGCTGCGACTTCACATTTTTTGAAGGGTTGCAGCTGGTGAATCGGTTAACAAAACTGGCTGGATACAGGACACGGGTTGGACAGGTTGACTCCACCCGCAGTTTGGCTACCCGCACAGCCAGTTTCTAAAAGGTGAGCGCCCCGTACTTTTCCAGTCACACGGCAGGGGTCTGGCAAACGAACCTGGGTGTCGGTGAAACGCTTGCAAACCGTGTGACCACTGCACAGTAGGCTCTTGTAGACCCATTTCTCCCAACACCCGCCGCCGCCTCATGCCTGCTGTCCCTACCCCCGCTGCCACCAGCAGTGCCATCGCCGCAGCCGCTGCGGCAGCAATGGTTCCCTCGTCCAACCGTAACCCCATCAGGCTCTCTGCCATGAGGCTCATGTGCGCAAAGCACAGCTTCTCACAGGCGCTGCCACGCCTGCTGCTGCCGCTCCTGCACCCGCTGCCACCGGTAGTGACAAGGCCGCCGTTGCTCAGGTGGGTAAGGCGCAGGTGCTCAACCACCCGCCGCCGCTCCCACGCCTGCTGCTGCTCCAGCTCCCACTGTCGCCGCTGCTGCAGCGATGGTTTCAGCGTCCAGCTGCAGCCCCAGCAGGCGCTCTGCCATCAGGCTCGTGTGGGCATGGCGCAGCTGCTAATCCACGCAGTCAAAACTGTTCGGCACTACGTGTGCAGTACCGTCGGTACTACATGTACCGCCCGTGCCTTCGTTGTCCAGCCCTGTGTGTGCCGTATCGCCAGTACTGCCTGCACCTTTGCCTCTCAGTCCTGTGCTGTCAGGCACGACCAGGCTTGGGGCTATACCCTGAATATCGTTTCCGTGCGCCTGCCCCTGCCTGGCAGCGCAGGGCACCGGCACGGACACTGCGCAGGCTGTGACCCCAGGCATGCCACAGCTGCAGCTGCGGCAGCACGCCCAGGAGGTTGTGCATGGCTGTCAGTGCCACTGCCATGCGCTGCAGTTTGGCGGCATCAGGGTCGTTGGCGGTGCGGGTGGAGTGCGGCACTTTAGCGAGGCCTGGGAACGACGCCTCCACCGCGTCCCGCTCTGATGTGTTCAGCAGCAGCTCGTGCCAGAGCCGTTCCACAACAGAGCTCGGGGAGGTGTCCATGCGGCGATGCGGCGATGCGGCGATGCGGCGATGCGGCGGAAGGTCGGACAGGGCCCGCATGGTGCACAGGAAGTGGCTCTTGGGCGGTGGATTCAGGCATGCTCTCGTGGCGGCACAGCGCGCGCAGCACGCCCAGCGCATCTGCCTTGCCCACAGGGACAGTGCGGCAAGGTTCTGCCATAGCAGGTGCAGGTGTGGCCCTGACAGCTTTGGCTGCGTTCAGCACAGGCGGGCAGGGCAAGGGGAGTGAGGGCGAGGTGACTGCTGAGATGCATGGCAGCGGGTCACTATGATGATGGGTTCAGCAAGCAAGGCACGCAGGGTGCTGCACATCTTTTATTCGTTGTGCACAGAGCGCCAGGCCCAAGGGCTGCATGCAAGCAGGAGCATGCACACCTTCGCACAATTCGCAGACGTGCTGACTTGCAGGCCAAGGCGTCGCACGTGCGAAAAGTGATAAACGAGTTCTTCGAACTGTTCAAGACGTAGCTGCCTCACACAGCGTTTGCACGTGGGGAAATGGGCGAGACAGCGTGGCGCCTGGTTCGAAATTCGAAACATGGTTCAGCAATTGATCGAGCTGCTCAAACCTGTGACAGGTTTTATTTGTCACGGACTTGACAGTTTGGTAGACCAGGTCGTTGTGGTGTCACCTGGACAATAGTTTGCTGGTGCGTGCAAAATGTTGTGGCGACCAGGATGCATTGCATTATGTCAGGTTGTGTGCATGTGCCAG
Organism: Chlamydomonas urium; assembly: GCA_039880955.1. Taxonomy (NCBI): domain Eukaryota; kingdom Viridiplantae; phylum Chlorophyta; class Chlorophyceae; order Chlamydomonadales; family Chlamydomonadaceae; genus Chlamydomonas; species Chlamydomonas urium. Next base: position 2,844 of record JAWZTI010001629.1, on the reverse strand, counting down.
CATTGGGCGAAATGACAGCGCGGTTACACACGTATTCAGGGAAGCTATGAAAGACAATGGCTGGCTTCGTTATAAGGGTTGGCATTGCCACCGTGGCACAGCATTAAAGCAAAGCAAGTCCACAGCCCCGCAGCGCAATGTAGATGTTTGGTTTCTCAGTTCCGCGCTGGACAACCCCCTGTGGAAATTGCCCTCGCCACACCACTAAGGGCGGAGGGGGCGCTCGGCAGGACAGCCTGGCCAACGCCCCGTCAGACAACTTTCAAAGTTGAACTTTGCTCGTGCAACAGCTGCACAATGTTTGCAGCAGACAGCCATTCACACGCGCTGCTCTCAGTGCAGTGCAGTCAGTGTTGCGGGGGAGCCCCTGCTGGGTTCAGGAGGCCATGAGAAACAGACAGAAAGGAAGCTCGGGAATACAGGAGGCCCGTGAGGGCACTGCAGCAGCGACAGCGCCGGCAGTGCCCAGCAGCGCTGCGGGCCCTCTCTCTTGCCAGTCTCGTCGAGCCGATTTCTTTCGACAAGCATTTAACATCTATCAAGCAAGCTTCATGTGTTCGTTGCGTCCAAAATAGAGGGCGAGACTGCTAAGCCCTGAGCCACCCTGCCACTATGGGCGTCGATACATATCAAGTCTCGAGGGCAGGTGAGTAAGCGCGCTCCACACATCAAAGTGTGGGATGTGTGTGGGATGTTGACCTGACGTTCACCCCAGAGGACGCATGCAGACAAATGCAAAGGGCGGAAGGGAAGGGGAGGAGACTTGTGATGACAGGGTGCCAGCGAACCATACGCAGCATGTGCCCCACGCTGATGTCAGGCAAAAGCCAGCATGCGGGATGCCGAGAAAGCCTGCACCTTGGTATCAGCGCAGCTCTGATGCGACTGCAACAACGCCTCACGCGAGCCATGAGGTGGGGAGCAGGGTCTGGAGGAGTGTCGCTGTGTACATGCCAGCGAGGGACAGGAGGGCAACCGCCAGAGGTGTGTTTCAGGTGTGAAACCCAAGTGTGGGGCTGTGCGGCGCAGGAAAGCGCGCCTGCGTTGCGCCGCCTCACTGCACCTATTGTGCACGGCTATGACGGCCTCAAGGACAAAGTAGGCCATCACAGCAGCGGTGAGTGCGCTGCAGCATGCGTGATGCATGCTACATGTGCAGCAGCGGCTCCCTACATGTGTGGAAGGGTTATGCCAGGGCACACAACACATACAGGCGCAGCAGCAGGCCACAGGTGCCAGGGCATGCCAGGTAGATGGCATGGCAAACGCTCGTCATTGGCGCCATTGCAATGGGCGGGAGCCCTTCACAATGGGCAGACCTTCAATAAAGGCCAGGTACAGAATGCCAGCCGGGTTATGCCCCCTCGTCATAATTGTCCTCAATGTTTAGAATGCCAACACAAGCCGCGCAGGCCGCACACCGCTGACAACTCCCACAGTCTCTCGTGCTACTTGCTGCGCTGCCCGCTTGCACTGCCGCATGGCGCTGCCCCTCACATTGCGTCCGCAGCCTCCAGGCTGCAACTGTGGGTGAGGTATGTGTGGGCTTGAGCTGAGGGGAACAACCGTCAACTGCCTCGGTGGTGGCAGGGCAGAGGCGGCACGACATGCAACCAACCACTCAGTGGGCAAGTCTCACTCTCCGTGACGCTGTGCGCCCACACGTCACACTGTCCTACAGCAGTCATGCTGCGGGGCTATGACCCCTGCACCCTATTAGCTGTCCCCTGCCCTTTCCCGCCCCGCCCCAGCCGTATCTGGCATGTATGTACTGGCGGCGCGGTGCGTCGGGTCGACAGAGGGGGAGATCAGATGTTGCACTACGCTGCGGGGGAGACGAGATGTTGCACACCGTACTGAGCTCAGTGCTGTGCGGGCGCAGGTACCGGCAACAGGCTCGATTATGACGATTGTTAGGCAACTAAATAATGGTCCCTTGCCAGGTGCTGACGTTGACTCTTGCCAGGTGCTGACGTTGACCCTTGCCAGGTGCTGACGTTGACCCTTGCCAGGTGCTGACATTGATGCCACCCCAGCTGATCAGGTAGAGTCGGGGCTAAGGACACACGTGTGCGTCTGTCGTCTTGAGCGATGCAGCATCAGAAGTGAACACAGGTCCTCGATGCACTGGCTGCCCCACCGGTGCAGTGGGGCTGGCGGAAACAGAAGCGACAGCACGGCGCCAAGCACAAAATGTGCTGCACACACCATCTGCACAAGCTCTCTCTGCACCTCCTCCTCCTCCTCCTCCTCCTCCTCCTCCTCTGTGCGCAGCTCAACACCCACCGTTGCGGCATCTGCCCCTCCCGCCGTCAAAGTGAAACACCTCTCCCACAGCCATTACGGTTGGCGGCAAGCAGGCAGCCATATTACTGCTCGTGCCTGCTCCAATACCACTTCCTGCTGTCCCTGCTCGGCTGTGGCACCGAGAGCTGCTACACATGCATCACGTTGCAACACACGCCTACATGCCCGGAAGGAGCCCGCCCTCTCCAGCATGGCCGTCTGCTGCACCACGTTCACCAACCTGGCTACGCATCCACCTTGCGCACAGCACCAGGCTCAGGCCCAGACAGGCAGCAGCGCCGGACGTCCACGCCGCCAGCTTGTGCAGAGCGCCAGGGTCAGGCCCAGGGGCGCGACACCATCTGTCGCTCACGCCTCCACCTTCGAGCGCGTAGCGGGCAGCGCCAGGTTCAGGCCCAGAGACGCCGCAGCGCCTGACGGCAAGCCGTCACCAGTCAGCTGCAGCCGCCCCACTGCCGCGTTCGGGCCCTGGTTGCCGCCGCCGCCGCCGCCGCCACCGCCCAGCGACAGAAGCGCCGCGTTCTGCTGCCCGGCCCC
>JAWZTI010001628.1:0-12301 GCA_039880955.1 Chlamydomonas urium | reverse complement strand
GGGGCCCGTCTGCACCCTCGCAGGTGCCATGCGTCCCCTCTTACTGCCCTGGCCGATCACTGGCGCTGCGCGCACAGCGGCCGCCGCGTAGGCCATGCTGCCCGCGATGGCGAAGATTTGTGCGATGGGTGCGATGGGATCCTGGGGCGTGCACGCAAGTTGAACTCGTAGTTGAAGCGTGGCGTTGCATTTGATGGTGGACAGGTGCGATTGTTCAGAAAGCATGGCCCGCTTCAGCCACTGCAGGGCGTCCGCCTGTTTGCTGCTGTCCCTGCTGCTGGCCACCAGCAGCACCTCGTGGGCAGATGACTCTGGCATGTGCACCACCAAGCCTCCAGAAGGCGAAAGCTGTGGATCTGGCAGCTCAAATGATGCCAGCGCCCTCCCACCCGACAGCTTTGAGTTCTCAGAAGAGATGAAGAAGCAGATTGCGGAAGAGATGGGCCTAGGAGACGCAGTTGGCATACAGATGGGTATGTCTGCGATCAAGCGCCCCAACCCTGCAGACTTTGTGGGCGCCCCGCTGCCCCCTCCTTTCGTCCTTGACATCACTGCCACCGTGCAGAGGGGCATGCCGGTGTGGTGGGTGCTCAGGGGCTCTTTGGAACTGACTGCACGCATGGGGGGGTGTGACGGTGGTGGGTTGGTTGCCACTGCAACTGCCTTGCTCAGCATTGCCTGCAGCTTGAAGGCAAGCACAGCCGCCTTCATGCACAGCAACGCCTGCTTCATGACCTCAGATGCATGTTTGTTGCCACCCACACCCCTACTCAGCAAGTTGAGGGGCAGGGAGGGGAAAGTCTTGGCGCATGCACAATCCAAGCACGCTCCTTTCAATCAAGTGCCTCATAGCCTCCTGCAGGTTGCTGCTACACAGATCAGACCTTGATGGCACATGACTGCCCCGTTGCGCTGTTGCAGGGAGTCGGAGAAGGGTGTTGGCTGCTTTGCCCGTGTGCTGCACAAGGACATGGACAAGGGCGACGCCAGCTACCAGAGTTACATCGGCATCAACGCACACACAGGTGGGGAAAAGCCAGACCCTGCTGTAGCCGTCCATGACCAGTGACATTGCCAGTATGCGTGTCCTACTACAAGCTGTCTTCCTCGAGCACCCGCCAACACCATCGCCGTCTCCCCCTACGCCTGCCTGTCTCGTACTCCTGTCTCTGGCTGGCGCGATGCTGGACATTCACACGCCTGTTCTGCCTTCATCCTACCTGCCCACCAGGAACCCACATTGACATGCCCTCTCACTTCCTTCCCGAGGAGTACAAGGCAGGCAACACTGTGGAGAAAGTGGACCTCAATCTACTGATGGGTAAGGGCGGCTGATTAGACAGCGGCTGGCGACAGTGGAGTGATTTACTGTCAGCATCGGCAGCGCTTGTAGCTGCGTTGGATAGCCAGCTCTGCATTTGCTGCCCGTGGTGGTCAAGGGCAGCTGGGCAGCAGGCGGGGCAGCTCAAGCTGGTCGGCATTAGCCTTTCCTCAACTTAGGACCAAAGGCAGAGCAAGTTCGTGCAGTTGGAGCGAATCAGTGATCCTTTTGCACTGCTCCAGCAGCAGCAACAGAGGCTAGTGCGTGCTCATGCAGCAGCCTGCGTTGACGACACAAGCACTGCACGGTCAACCAGGTACCCACGAGGACCGACTTGTAAGCATCGCACCGGAAACAAGACAGATTACGGATGGGCTTGACAGTGTATTACTGCTTTGCTGAACCCTCACCGTTACGCCTCCCCTCCCCCTTGCTCACGCCACAGGCCCTGTGCTGGTGGTGGAGGTGCCTGCGGGTCAGAACATTACAGGTGAGCTCACATTTGAATGACCTCTGTTTGTCGACTGCTGTGAGTGTAAGCCATGCATGCTGCTGGTTGGGGAAAGCAACCAAGCTTCCGCCTTTGATCACAACAGCAGCCTTGGCAGTCATGCAAGATCCTCAGTCTTCAACGTTCCACTACCGTCAAAAATAACCTTTGTTCTGTCACCTGCCACCTTTGCTGCAGCCGATACGTTGGAGGATATGCTCCTTCCTGAAAACGTCGAGCGCATCATCTTCAAGACCGACAGCACCACCAAGTGAGCAGTGGGCGCGCCGTGCTTGGAAGCCGGGCATGGGGTTGCAGCCAATATGCCAAGAAGCTAAGAACAAGGCATGCCCTCAGTGCCCAACGCAGGCTGAGGCCAGGTATACGACAGCCTTCTGGAGCCTCCCACTGTGATGAGCCTGTCCCTCCTTAGCTCAGCTTCAGTACTGCCTGCCTCTGGCCATTTTCCCAGCGTCATTTTGTGGTAATCAACCTATCCTGATGGCTTCCCTCTCTGAACCCCACGATTTCTTCCGGTGGTTTTACCCAGGGGCCTGATGTATGAGACGCCCTTTCACAGCTCCTACACCGCCATGACCCCCAGCGGGGCGCGCTGGCTGCTGGAGAAGCGCCCCAGCGTCAAGACCATTGGTATCGACTACCTTAGCATCGCGACCTACAACACCTGCGCCAAGACGCACGTGGCGCTGTTCAAAAAGGTGTGTGCGGGCGAAGGGGTGCACGCGGCAAGCAATGACTCAGGACGGGTTTATTCAAGGGCATGCATGCTGCGTCAAGGGACAACAGGCCTCCTGTAGTTAGCTTTTAAGGCGGGTCAGGCTTTGCAGACCGTCATTTAAGTACAGGCTGCAGCGGTTGCAAGTTTATGCCCACACCTGTTCAATTTTATCCTGTAGAAAATGATGGTGATCGAGGGTTTGGTGCTCGAGGACGTTCCCCCTGGATACTATACGCTTACATGCCTGCCTCTCAAGGTAAGGTTGGGTGATGTTAGTCGACTGCTTCGATCTGTTGGCATCAAACAGCTGCGTCATGTGCTCTTCCAGTGGTGCGTAGCTGAAGCACGCTGTGCCACGTGGGGTTGTTGGTCAGTGCAGTCTAGACAGCTCCACTCTGCTTCTACTTTTCCAGCGGTTGAAGGCAAGCGGCTCTGTGTTGAGGCAGGCAGGCAATTGCTGATGCAGGTGCTCGTAGGAGCTCCGCACGCTACCAGCAGCTGCTCACGTGTCCTGCCGCTGTGTGGCTCAAGGTATGACATCTGCCCCTCTGTCCGCCGTTGCACACACCTCTTTGTGGCGCCAGATTGAGGGCGCTGAGGGTGCCCCCGCCAGGTGCATCCTCACCAACGCCCCGGCTGAGTACTTCTACGCTCAGATGGCTTACGAGCAGGAGCAAAAGCAGCTTGTGGACGAGGTGCTGGCACATGATGCAATGGAGATTGCGGCTCTCAGCCAGCCAGACGAGTATGAGGATGTGTGAGATGGCTACTGTTTGGAGCAACCGTTTTGGACCTCATGATCATTTTCAGGGTTGCTTCTTCGAGTTTAACACCAGCAGACCACAAGTTTTTCCTCGCCAGTATCGTGTTCAGAGATACTGTCTTAACATGGGTCGCCAATACAGGCAGCTGGATGCAACATGTCAAAAAGGGTTGCAGGTGTGGAATGTGTTGACCGTTTTACTTTTCCAGCTGCAGCCGGGCGCATCGCGGGAGCCCAGCACGGCGCCCGTTTCGCTCCGCGGCAGCATGCCAAGCTAGCAGCGTCGGCTGCTGCTGACAGCAGTGGAGCAGAAGGATGAATGAGCAGGACTGGAACCAGCTCATCCTTCAATACCTGAAACAGAAAGGGTGTGTCATGCTACGATCGGCAAGCGGCAACACCAAGCGCGACAGGGTCCCACACCTGTGCTCATGCGCATGCATGCAGGTTTGCCGAGGCAGAGCAGGCGCTCTCCAAGGCGCTGCAGGCGAACGGGGCTGCGACCAAAGATGAGATGGCGCTCGCACACCGGCTAGAGACGCACAGGGGGGTGGTGGAGAGCCTGGTGACACACTTTGCTTCAGAAGGGGAGCCGCAGTTCTATGTTGAAGCGTTTGAACGGCTGGCCAACTGGGTGTACAACTCCCTGGACCTATACAGGGTGAGGGCGGAGCGTAGGCAGGGTCGCTGTGCATGCTGTGGGCCCCATAGGCGCGTGCCACTGAAAGCAACAGTCTGCTCCTGGAGTTCGTGATGGGCTTATGGGTTGCTGGGCTGATGCGGTGGTCAGTGATCACAGTAAGGCTAACGCAAGGCGCAGTTTTATGTCGCGTGCCACTGACGTCCAGCAGGGTTGATGCTCGTCCCCCTACTGCAACTATTGGCAGACCGTTGGCAGAAGACACAAAGGAAAGAGACACCATAGACAGCACAAGGAAAGAGATGGAACACGCTTAGGCTGCTGTTACGACCTGACATGCTTTCAACCATCACAGGCCGAGCTGTCGCGCGTGGTCTATCCTTGTTTCCTGCATACATACCTCGAGCTGGTGTCACGCGATGCGACCGCAACTGCCAGCACCTTCCTGCACAAGTAAGCTGGGGATGGCGGGGCAGGGCGGGCACCTGCAAGGTGTCAGTGAGGCGCAAGGTAGCAGGCACTGGGTCAGCAGACAGCGAGGACGGAGGCACATGGGGCCGGCTCACTCAGGCAGCGACGGAGGCAAGCAGTGCTGATATGAAAGGCGCAGAAGCACAGGGATACGCACCACCGGGGTCGAAACCTGGCCAAGTGCTATCAAATTTCAAGCCTGAACAAGCAAGAAGGAGCTGAAGTAGCAGAGCCCGTGCTTCCAAGGCAGCGGTCAAGAATAGGGGCAAGGGGCTCAGGACAGCAGCATCAGTTAGAGAGCATCACTGCCGCCCACGCTCCCTCCATGTCTGCGCACTCCACAGGCACCGCAAGGCCATGGCCGATGACCTGGGTGGTGGCGGCAGCCAGTCAGCTCGTTCCCAGCAGCTGCTTGAGCTGCAGGGCCTGGTTGGGTCACAGCAGCTGGACAGCCACAGGCTGGCAAAGCAGCTCAAAGGGGCGCGCCACACCTTGCACATGTCAGCGTACAGCCACGACCTGCTGCTGCACTTCCTGCACACAACGCCGCGCATGCTGCCGGTCGCCAACATCGTATCGCAGCACATTAGTTTTGAGGCGAGTATCTGCAACAGGCTGACGGGAGGAGCTGAAGGGCGCAGGGAGGGTGGCAGGCGGGGAGTACCGGGGCCTCTTATATGCGTTCTGGGGGTGGGGAGCGTTGCTTTGCAGGCGGGGGACGGGCCTGCCGCAATAGCAGTGGGAAGGGGAGCAGCACGCGAAGGGAGGCAGGACCAGGTTGGTGCAGTGTTCTCAAGGGACTGAAAGTCCACACAACCACCTGGCCTTCCTGGGTGTGGAGACGTTTAGCGGTGCTACTGCCCCTGCAATCGATGCTGACTGCGCAACGCCCCCCACATCCCCATGTGCCGTCTGACCGCTCGTTGGGATGCCACAGCTGTCATTGTGGATCTTAGCCAGGCCAGTGTTCACTGTACTCTTGTACGCTGTCATGCATGTGCTGCTACGCAAACAGCTGTGCGCTCATGACGTGATGTGCCTGCTCGTGCTGCTTGTGCCATGCAGGTTGGCGAGGCGTGGCCAGGGGGTGCCGAGGAGGAGGGGGCAGGGCAGGAAGGAGACGATGCGGCAGCAGAGGACGCGGAGGCAGTGGCAACGAATCAGACGCAGGTGCAGCTCAACCTCCTGAAGGTGTGTGTTTTCTGACGGCGGCGAGGTGGGAAGATCTTGCACATTCATTCTGTGCCAAATGGGGCAGACCGGATAATCGGCGCACCACCAGCGCATTCATGATGCCCCAAGCATGGGAAGGCCGTTGCCTTGCTGTGCAGTCCAAACCAGCTACAGGCAGGCTCAGCAAGAACGCACCCACTTGACACTCAGACAATGCTCTTTCATTTGACTTCAGGGCAACATTGAAGACCTGTACGAGGAAGAAAAGACAAAAGCGCTGAACCCAGCACCAGCCTCAGCAGCAGGGGGTGCTGGTGCGGGGGCAGGAGAGGACGGCGAAGGGGGGGGTGCCGCTGGCGAGGGAGGGACGGGACAGGGGGGCGACGACAAGGGGGCGGCGGAGGGCCAGCCAGGAGGCGCAGGGGCAGCAGGGAGCGAGGCTGCGGCGGCAGCGCCTGCTCCTAAGAAAAGCCGCAAGGAGAAGGAGAGGGAGAAGGCAGCAGCGGCAGAGGCGGCGGCAGCGAAGAAGGAGCGGCCAGAGCGCATTGACCCCCTGGTGTGTTGTGCAGTGTTTGGGGCTGTTGAGGTGTGACTACTTGCACATGTCCATGGTTTTGTGTATGCGCAAGAGGCTTAAGCACAGGAAAGAGGATGAGGTGATTGGGGTCTGTGCTATTGAATGCGTGCCGTGTGCTTTTCAACCCTCCACTTCCTCACCCCCTGCGCTCCCGTGCGTCCCACTCGGTGTGCAGCCCCACGTGGCGCCCCTGTCAGAGGCGGTCACACAAGTGTGGCTGGCTGACCTGGATGCGCGGTGCGCCGTCAGCGCCTCCACGCTCCCCTCCTGCTGCTTCTTCACCTTCGTCAACACCAAGCAGACACTCACGTGTGCCAGCTTCTCGGCAGATGCCTTGAGGGTTGCTGGTAGGGTGTAGAGTGCAGGGCTGCTGGGGGCAGGGACTGAAGAAGGGTTTGCAATGTATCACCACCATGTATCACTCAAGCCAGGCTGCGCGCAGCCGTGTCGATTGGGCTCTTATTTGCAGCTGCCTGCATCCCTCAGCTCAAAAGCAGGGAAGGGAAAAAGGTCCGAGGAGGCGGACTAATCGCAGCAGCAGCTAAAGCACATTGACTTTCTGAACACAGATCATGCCCTCTGTTGTGCAAGCCATCAGCTGCCCCTGTAGCTTGCCGCCTGACGCCCACCTGCCGCCATGCCCCACCGTCGTAGCTGGTTTCGCCGACTCCAGCATTAGGCTGTATGATGTACAGCAGCTGTCCAGGCCCCGCTCGTACCGGCAGGGGGCGACGATGACGCCCGGCACGGACGTAGCCACCCCCGGGGGGTCGGGGGTGGGAGGCGATCCCATGGACACGGACGACGACCCTGATGACATGGAGGGGCCCTCTCTGAGGACTGTAGGAGGGGGCCAAGGCGGGCTGCCGCCGCCAAGTGTGCACTTATGTGGGCACACGGCCCCCGTGTATGCGCTGGACTTTGGACACGACATGCGCCTCATGGCCAGCGGCTCAGGTGTGGGGTCAAGTATGAGGCGGGTGTGGGGGAAGCTTGGAGAAAGCTGTGGGAAAAGCGTGGCCGGCGCCTGGAAATGTTGTGGGCATGTTGTGGGTAGGTATGCCATAGCTAAGGCAGTCCAGCTGATTTGTAGCCACATGAATACCTTAATCCCATCACAGGGCATATCACACCTTTTATCTCAGTGCATGCTCTCACCTCCCCCACACCCTTTCAAGCTACCTGCTCATGGCGTTCCGCAGTCCACATTTTGACCAACCTGGCCTCCAACTCCCTCCCCAGCCACCCTTCCTTTCCTACCTCCTCATGTCCTCCTCCCTCCCTCTTGCGCTCCGCACTCTCCTCATCCACAGACGCTTGCTCCCTCCTTCCCCCGTCGCAGGTGACGGAAGCATAAGGCTCTGGAGCCCCGAGTTGGGCGCATCCCTGGCTGCCCTTAGGGGCCACACACTGCCAGTATGGGATGTTTCACACTGTCCACACGGCTGGCTGCTGGCAAGCGCAAGCGCCGACCGCACCGCCCGCATCTGGGCCACAGACATGACCCGCCCGATACGTATCCTAGCAGGTGGGTAGGTTGCGTGGGGGCAAACCCAGCTTTGTTGTATGCCTTGACATGAGTGGCGCAGGGTGAGTTGGAGCAGCTGGGCCCTGGGTTATACATGCCAGCAACATCGGCAGTGCTGCATCTATTCACCACCACAATCCAAGCTGTGTTGTACCTTGTTGACACGTGCCCTGCAAGTGTTTGCTTAGCAACCCTAAACCGTGTGCCCCTCTGCCAACCGCTGCGCGATTCACCTAAGCGCAGGCCACCAGTCAGACGTGAGCGTGGTGCGATGGCACCCCAACTGCCACTACGTTGCAACTGCCTCCTCCGACCGCAGCGTGCGGCTGTGGGATGTGGCGGGGGGGGATTGTGTCAGGGTGCTAGGCGGGCTGCGCAACGGCAGCCCCACGAGCCTCGCGATGAGCCCTGATGGGAAACAGGTGCGTCGTGTGAGGGCGGATGTGGTTGGGAGACCTCAGGATGTAGGGTCAGCAGATGACGTGCGGGACCTTTGATAAGTTGATGGTGTGTGTGAAGATGAGGTAAAAGGGGTCAGCAGGATATTTCAGAAGCTGGCAACACTAGGCAAGGGGCACAGGCAAGGGGCACAGGCGAGTTGAAGGCGATGGCAGTAGGCAGGTGCGTTGAGGCAGCTTGTTTGTGCAGACCATAAGGATGCTGTCGCAATTTGCTCAGCCGACCTCTTGTCAACGATCATGTGTGTCCGTGTGTCCAGCTGATTGGACATGGTCAAGCTGAAGCATGTGGCATTGTATCACCTTTCATGGTTCATAAACTGCATGCACGTGTAGGCTGCCTGTGGCACAGACGACGGATGCATCCACATGTGGGACCTAGGGTCTGCCAAGAAGCTTGTTACACTTCAAGGACACATCGGCCCTATCTGGAGCTTGGCGTACAGCTGCGGCAGTGGGTCGCTGCTTGTTTCAGGTGCGCGGTGGAAAGCAGCAGTAGCCTGGGCTGAGGGGAGCGCAGTTGGAGGGAACGTACACTCAGGTGATGATCTCTCAGCGGAGCAGCAGGCCTTAATCAGGGGCATGGCAAACTCATGCGACTTGCGAGATCATCTAAAGGCTGGCTGGGTATGGGTTTGCACCTGACCGTGCGGCTGTCTGCGACCACGTGCTGTTGCCTGCCCGCCTCTGTACCCTGCTTGCAGGCGGCGCCGACGAGACGGTGCGGCTTTGGAGCAACGAGACAGCAGGCGATGTGATGCCTGCCTCTGCGGGGCCGAGCGGCACGGCAGATGCCGCTGCCGCCGCGCCAGGGGCTGGTGCAGGAGGGGCCGGGGCGGGCGCGGCGGGAGTTACAGGGGTTGTGGCGGTAGGGCGGGGCGGCAGGGACCCACCCGGTGTCTGCCCCTCGTCCTCCTCTGCACCCGCGTTGTACTGCCCTGTCAAGGCGTACCGCACCAAGTCCAGCCCAGTGGTGGCGCTGCGCTTCACCAACCGCAACCTGCTGCTGGGCGCTGGTGCATTCACGTTGCGTCAGGGCGGGCTCGGGCCGTGAACTCTGTTGTATCTGTTGCTGCATTTCAACGAGCACACTGCAAAAGCATATGCATTGTTCCTTGCATTGGTATGCGCAGCATGCTACCTTGTCTCACTCTCTCTTTTCTTTGTTGGACGCCGCATTTGAATCATGTTCTTCAAGACCACCCGGCTGTGCTGCAAAGGCAGCTGCCCAGTAGACGAAAAATACCATGCAGCCAACCTCCCACACATGATACATGAGCGCTCCCCTCACCTCGTACGCCCCTCCTTCTGTGCAGGCCCCAGCATCTCAAAATGGCAAGTACTGGCAGTAAACGGGGAGTGGCGCATAACGCGTGGCGTGTCTCAGCAGGGCGGCGGCCCTCAGCCCAGGGTCTCCTTCGCGGCGCTTCCGGCCTGATCGCGCTGTGCCATTGCATCAATAAGCAGCCTTCAGCAGACTTGGGCAGCGGCTGGGTCTGCTCGCGGCCGCTGACGGGCTCTGGTTTTGGTCATGCGCGGAGTTTGAGCTCGACATGCACACAGCAGCAGCTCACATTATTGTGTGGCCGTGCATGTCTGCGCCGTGCGCAGGTGCTGCAGGCGGATATCGATCTGCTCAACCCTCCCAAGGAGTATGAACAGGAGAAGCACAAGAGGAAGCGCCTGGTGCAGAGCCCCAACTCGTTCTTCATGGACGTGAAGTGAGCTAATAGGCATGCACGAATGCGTGAGGGTTCAAAGCGTTCAACAGTGGGCAATGGAGGTATTTTGTGGTTTGTTGTGATGTCTGCACACCCATGCATTCGTGACTTGGTTTTCGTGTGCGGCCTGCAGGTGCCAGGGCTGCTTCAACATCACCACCGTGTTCAGCCACTCGCAGTCCGTTGTGCTGTGCGGCAGCTGCTCTGCAGTACTGTGCACGCCCACTGGCGGCAAGGCACGCCTGACTGAGGGTACGTCCAACGCTGCTTGGCTTGGGAAAGAACGCGGTACCAGCAAGTGCGGTGGTTGCTCAGCGCCAATAGGAGTTGTTGGCGCAGATCAAGGGAGCGTTGCTGTGCTGCTGTCATGCGTGACAAACAGCTCTGTGGGCGCGTTAGGGTTTCGAAGTTCAGCAGAAGATGCAGCGGTTGCACCGCACTCGCACTGAAGTCCTGCTGCACTGCTCACACGTTGTGTGTGTTGTCCAACCTATCTGACATGCCCTGCCCACCCTCCTTTCCCTCTGCCCTCTTCATCTAGGCTGCTCCTTCCGCAAGAAGCAGGACTAGAGTCACCACTCATGGCCACTATGCTTCTGGGTGCGCGGGCGTGATACCATGAGCCGACGCACGCCGGTTCCTGCTTGGTGCAACGCAAGCCAGCACCACTTGTGATCGGCCCTATGCCCAATGACCCTTCCAGGTTCCTTGCCATGTGTATGGTAACCTTGGTAGGCCCCAGGGGGCACACTCCGCCTGCAAGTGCCAACTCAACAAGACCACCATCACCTGTGTGCGCCGCCAACCTGCGTTTCGGGGGCCGGTTCCCTCATCAGCTTGCGCAAAGTTGGGAGCCATGGGCTGCAAGGCCCAGGTGGCACTCATCCCTGGACGGGTCCTGACCTGACTAGGAGAGGCAGCTGCCTTTGATCTGCTGCGAGGCTGGAAGCCCACCAGTTGTAACCTTTTGCATGCAGTGTGTGCGCAAGTTGCATCATGTGTTATTTACATGCTTTGTGAGCTGTAGCAAGCAGCATGAAAGTACCAAGGCCCTGTCAGGTGTCAGTCGATGCAGGATGAAAAGGGGGGATCAGTTCCTGGGCAAAGCTGCTTGATGAACAGGCAGGCGAACACGCATCTAGCAGGCATCATCTTGTCATGAATCTCAGCTGCCCAACCGCTTATCGCAAATTGCGATTTGCTTGCATTACAACGGAGGCATGGATTGCATGCGCCCCTTGAAGTAAGTAAGGCCTAGCCTTAGGCTAGGCTAGTAGTACCCTCAAACTGGGAGTCACGGTGGCCGCTCATGACGGCTTAAACACAATTTTCTTGAGGCCGCCAAACAGCCCACTCTTCTTCCCATTGGCATCCTCGTCCAACATGTTGTCAAGGTCTAGTGTGCCGCCCTTGAGGCGCGAAGCATCTCCCATGCCGAACGAGGGCCGCACCATGCCAGGGCTGGAGGGCGAGGTGGGCGAGCGTCCGCCCCCGACGCTGCCACCCGCCACCATCAGCGCGTCGCCGTCGACCGCAACGCCAGAGGGAGGCTGGAAGCGCACCAGGCGAGACGTACTGCCTGGTGAGTTAGGCGCAGTGTGGCTGGAGGTGCTGCTCATGCGGCTGGGGCCGGAACGCCCGCTGGGTGGCTGCGGCCGCAAGCCCCCAGCTGGTGGGCTCTGGGGACCTCGGCTGGGGCTGTGCGGTTCGCTGGTCGTCAGACGTGCTAGCTCCACTGGCAGTGCGTCCGGCGACGTGGGGCCCACGCTGCGATGCAGCGCCGACTGCCGCCCGACAGCGCTCATGCCCATGGGTGAGCCGTTCATCGAGCGCGACGCCGATGCCGATACGCTCAGCGGGGAGCGCTGCACCCCCGACTGACTGAGCGCGCTGCGGCTACCCACAGCGGCCATGCCGCCGCTGGCGCTGCTGCCCTGCGAGCCAGGAGAGCTGCCAGGCTGCGCTGGCCCCGATGAGCTTGTGCACAGCCGGCTTGTGAAGCTGCGTGGGCTGGCAGCGATGCCAGGGATGTTGCCGTTGCCCGACCGCCGGCCTGCCATGGCGTTCGTAAAGCTGCCAGGGCTGCCAGCGATGGCGTTGACTCCAGCGCCGGCACCTGTGGCGGCAAGGGGGCTGCCCGCGCGCCCACTGAAGCTGCCGGACCGACTGCTGGGCTGCAGGCTGGCAACCAGCTCCTCCCTTGACATCGGACGGGCGCCTGCGTACGGCGAGTCGTATGAATCGGACGACTGGTACACCACCTGCGTGCCGCCGCCGGGCACAGGTACAATGAGGGTACCACTCGTCGACAGCGCGCCCGTCGCAGGGATCACCGCGCCGGGCGGCCGCGCATACGAGGCGCGGCGGCTGCTGGGCGACGAGTCCTCGCCGTCGCTGCGTCGCAGCGGCCGCACCACCGC
>JAWZTI010001627.1:0-12305 GCA_039880955.1 Chlamydomonas urium | reverse complement strand
GGGCGAGGCATGATGGAGGGAGGGATCAGAACCTGCAGGGTAAGGCATACGCAGCAGTCAGGCTCCATGGAGTGTGCGGCAGCACGGTAGTTCTCATGTCTGGCTGTGGGCTCATACTGGGCGCCACATCCATGACCTTGAAACTGCAGGTCAACGGAATCTTATGCTTGCATAAGCAGAGCGCTGAAGAGGTGCAACAAGCTCACCTGATCAATGACGTGCACAATGGACAGACCAGCAGCTACGTCGGCCATCACAACCGTGGCAGTGTTGATGCGGACAGCACCACTGCGCGGGCAGCAGCACAGGAGCAGCAGTGGAGGCTGTAAGTATCAAGAACTTTCCAATGCTTCCCTCAGGTTGAGTTGTGGTGGGCACCATACACTCCTAGGATATATGGCAGACTGATCATCATAGCACTTGCACACAAGTGCACATCCACTTGCGCCCTGATCCGAGACAATGGGTCGTATCCTTTCCCTACTCACTTCAGGACGCGGGCAGTAATGTTAGCACCAGGCAGCAGTGTGGCCAGAGAGGTAGGTTCAGTGGAGATCTGGGCAGCAGTGATGATGCTGGGGACAATGTGGTACTCCAGCACATTGCACAGCAGTTCCTGGTTGCCCAGCACAGCCTCAGCAGTCATGTTAAGGGAAGCCAGGGCGGTAGCGAAGGCCTCGTTGGTAGGGGCGAACAAGGTGACGGCGGTGTTAGGGTTGGTAGCGGCGGCCAGGATGGAGGGGCAGGCGCTGACAGCAGCCACCAGGGTGGACAGGTCGGGCATGGTGGAGGCGACGGAGGCAATGGTGGGGCGAGGCATGATGGAGGGAGGGATCAGGACCTGTGACAAAGGGAGGAGCAGCATGTGCGCAAGGGCGCGGAGGCCATGTCAGGAAACTGCGCGCCCAGTGCATGGAGCACTAAGACACTCCAGGAAGGCAGTTCTTGTACTGTGTCAAGTCCAAGGCCTACTCAGCTGATGAACAGGGCATGCACATGACGTGGGTCCTCGGTCCCACATGGGCTCAACCCCACTGCAGTTGGGGCCAAGTCCGCCAGCATCTAGCAGACAGTTCGCACCTGGTTGATAACTTGGACAATGGACGAACCAGCCATCACATCAGGGGTGATCACGGTGGCGGTGTTAACACGGATACCGCTGTAACATGGCGCGCAGAGACGAAAAGGAACAGTCATGTCAGTAACCACATGCGTGTATGTGTTGCTGTGGCCAAATGGCACATGGGTCAGGTTTGACTGTCTACTGACAAAGCGTGTTCACTGTTTCGAAATGGACAAATTGAAGCTTGTGTCAGGGTCAAATTTTTGACTCACTTCAGAATGCGGACAGTGACGTTGGCACCAGCCAGCAGGGTGGGAAGAGAGGTGGGGTCAACAGTAATCTCGGCCGAGCGCAGGACGGTGGGGAGAATGTGGTAGGACAGCACATTGCACAGCAGCTCCTGGTTGCCCAGCAGAGCCTCAGCGCTCGTGTTGAGGGAAGCCAGGGCAGTGGCAAAGGCCTGTTACATAGCAGGCAGGTATACCCATTATTGAGGAAATGGGCCGAGGGAATATGTTGTGCGGGCAGCTGGCAGCCACGGCAAGTCTTTGCGGAGCCGCAGAAGCCTGTACCTCGTTGGTGGGAGCGAAGACGGTGACAGCGGTGCTGGCGTTGGTCGCGGCGGAGAGGAGGGAAGGGCATGCGCTCACAGCAGCCACCAGGGTGCTCAGGCCGGCAGAGGTGGCGACGGAGGCGATGGTGTCCTGCGCCGTTGCGTGCGTTGCTGCGCCGACTGCCAGCAGCGCCAGCAGCAGGTGCATGGCGCGTGGGGGGGCCATGGTGCGCGTCCCTGTGGACAACTCTAGTTCCTGGTGCGTGTGCGGCACCGTAGGGGATGACTGGGTTAGAGAGCGTTTGAAGTGCGCAGGGCCCTCTCTGAATGGGTCGTTGGTGTATAGCAATCCCGGGCAGGAGCCTTCTTATCGAGTGTTGAAGTCGTTGCCGCCCGCCACGAAAGTGGGCTGAGAAGCTGCGCCCCCTGTAGTGGCACCTTGCTGACCTCAGGATCGGTGTGTGAGAGGGGGGAGACTGCTGCAGCGTTGCATGCTTCAGCAGAGCACCTGTGTCATCCCCTGCAAACAGCGTGTGAGGGTGGCCCAGCCTCGTGGCAGCTGGCTGAGCCACTGCAACTTTGCACCCAGACTGACTGACGCCAGCAACAACATCAGCAACCTGCAGCTTGACAACTTACTGCTTATTGCGGTGAGGCAAGCAAGCATTGCTCCCCCGCCTGCTTTTGGTGCAGATATGCCAACTTAAGCCAAGCTTGCGATAAGCTTAGTTTGTACCTCCTGGTGACAAGGACCCGGGCGACAACATTCCTTCACCTGATGCACCTAAGCAGGTTTTTTAAAGTTAACACCTTGAACCATAGTCTATACAAATGGCTCTCATAACTGCATCTAGATAAAGGTTTGAATGCTCAGATCTGGAAGTCAGGCTGCCTTAATGCCGCGGGACTGCAGTACTCTCATCACTGCCTCGACAGGGATTGGACGTTTGGTGTGGCACTGTGCTCGAGCCACTGCAAGGACACAGGCCCGACCATACAATCAACGCTTATGTGTGGATGCAAGTGCAGGTGTGCACTGAGGTTGGATGTGTGCTGGGTTACTGTGCCGCTGGGCAGTACTGCAGGTTTCGGAGCCAAACAAATTGAGGGAAGCAGAGACCTGAAAATGAGATGCATCAAGGTGTTTAGGCAACGTACACAGTGCAGAACGTTCGTGAGGGCATGGGGCGTTGCGTCATGCAGACTGGACTCCTGTCCAAGAACTAATGTACCATGCTCGTGGGGCAGCGAAACCACTGACTCCTGCCAGTGCCCCCATCTCAATTCAGGAGCGGGTGGGAGAGGAAGAACAATTGATGAGAGCTGGTGGGCTTGTGAGCTGCAGATCAGACACTGGCCCTGCCCCTCGACTGATCTCAGCTTGAATCTTCTCCACAGTTCTGTGAGGTGTGAGAGGGACAAGTCAGCATCACAGTTCACCTGGCACCAGCTCGGCCTCAAACCTGGCAGGTTTACAACTTATTGTAGCAAACTTTCTGTACATAATGCTGAATGGTTTTTGCACTCTCCCACTCTCGCCGCTGTCCATTCTCAGGATACAACCTTCTGACCACCCCAAGTGTGGCATCAGGGGCGCCCCGAGGGAGCTGGAAGACCAACTACAATTCCAACTGCCTATCCAAGTGCTTGCACCATGCCCAACTACTTGGTACTTGGTGTCAGAATTACATGAGGTGCAGATCATGTCCAGCATATCCCCAGCAACTGCTCAAAAGGAACCACAAAACAGCTGAAGGAAGCCGGCTCTATGCTCGTGCGCTGGCATGGGGCACCTCCAGCACCATCACGATCCCGCCATACCTAATCAGCTGCAGCTCCCCCCCCACTAAGCGTCACAGTAGTGCGTGAGAAGCGGCTGCCTCCCGCTACGTTCAATCCAACAACACTACGCCTGTTACAAAGCACTGTCTTTCCAGGCAAACCACTTGCGCCACAGTAGCGATCTGTCCTCTGAACCGCTAACTCCCCATCCCCCATTGACCGCCCATCCCATATCTGAACGCCATCCACAACAATCGTCCAGTCTCTTTAATCCTCCATGTCGCTGTCCTGCAGCGCAGCCTTGGCTGCCGCCTGCGCCGCCGCCAGCACGTCAGTGGGCACACGCTGGTGCTCGCGACCGCTTTCGTCACAGATCCATGACATCTCCAGCTCGAACGGCTTGCTCTCCTCGTCATGCACGCGGTTCAGGATCTTGGCTGCCTCCACCACAGCCTCCCTGCAGTGTCGGCGCATGGGCGCAGTGGCAGCAGGAGGTTCAGTGGCAGCAGGAGGGTCAACGGCCGAAGGAGGGCAAGTGGCCACAAGAGGGTCGGAGGCAGTGAGGTGGAAAGCTTGCCAACGGCTAGCAGAGGGGCAAGGGGGCAATCAGTGCTGTTGGCTGCAGAGGCCTCATAGGTTGCCGCCATAGAAAATGCTTACTCAATTGTGCTCACCCTTCAGTTACCCACGACATCTGGGTGCGCAGCCATTCTTCATGGCAGCATTGCAATCCAGCATACGTGCCCCTCTATACAGGTGTTGCAATCGCCTCAACACGCAGCAGCTGCCCACCAGAGTGCACATCAAAGCGCACACCCAGCTGGCATGGCGCGCACCTGCACGTCATCTCTCCCAGCTTCAGCTTCTCAATCTCATTGCGTGCCAGCTGCCGGCCCTTGCCCACCGCCGCGCCAAAGTAGCGGTGGCTGGTGCCTGAGGGGTCCACCACGTGCAGCTGGGGGCCGTTCTTGTCGTACGTGGCCAGCAGCATGGAGCAGCCATAAGGCCTGCAAGGTTGAGGGGAGGCAAGGGCGTGGGCGGAGTGTGATGCAAGTGTGGCAGGACGGGTGGTGGGTGGTGCTTGCAGGGGTGCTGAAAGCCGCTGGCGGTGCCAGCATCCCCAAAAATGCGTCACAGCCGTGTCACGTCACGTCCATCTTTCTGTGTCGTGCAGTGCCCCTGCCTTGAGCATGCCCTGCCGCTCGCAAACAGCCCTTGAAGTCAGCGGTCTCCACATGACGACCAGGCCCTACTCATTGCACTCAGACCACCCTTGTAACCAGCGGTCGCCCCAGCACGACAACCAAGCCCTCACCTGAACGCCCAGTACAGGTTGAACATGTGCACGTAGCTGGCCACGCGGTCGCACAGCACATGCCCAGGGATGGGCTCACCATAGAACCTGCGCTCAAATGAGCAGGGAGGCCGCAAGAAACCAGCAGGTTTGACGATGACTAACATTTTCAAGAATGACGCAGCATGCTGTGTGTGCTGTGGATTGATGCGGTCGTGGAAGGAGAAACGAGTCATTTGACCCGTACTGTAAGCTAGGTAGGCTGGAAAGGGCCACTGCCACCAACAACTCAAGCCATCCCACCCCCTCGTCTTCCTAACAACACGATGAGCACACACACGCACACGCACCTCTTGTAGTTTGCTGCTTCATCGCATGCGCGGCTGACCACCATGCGCCCATCTGGCGAAAGCCCCGCTGTTGCCTGCGAACCACAGCGTGGGGCAGGTGATCGGCAGGGTGGGTCAACAGGAATGGTCTAGACAGCTGAAGCCAATCAGCGGCAGCAGCAGCAGCGTTGTGTGCGTGAAACATTGGCGCCCAAATTACCAAGTAGAGCCTGCCCTGTATGCCAGTAGAGAGGCTGGCTGCAGGCTCTTCTGATGCTACTCTGCGCTGACAACATGCTCTATTTCCATCCGCCATGTGCTGTTTCCAGCAGCTATTGCCGTTCCCAGCGACCCGCACAATCCCTAAGGTTGCCTTGCACACGTGGGTACATGTGTGCACTGGTTGTTCCCTTCCCTCCCCAGACGCACCACGCCTGCATGGCGATCGACATTGTATATTCTCCGGTTGGAGCCCTCAACCAGCAGCTTCGACAGGATCAGCTTCTCCACAGCTAGCACCACCCCATCCTTGCAGCGCAGCCCGATCACAGTGCTGCGGCACAGGCATGCAAGTGCTAAGTGAGGTGGGGCGGTCATGTTGCTTGAATGTTCAGTCATGTGCCCTCTACGAGCGTTTGTGCATGCTCAATGGTGCATTTGATATCCAGGCAAGCAGCTCTGAAGCAAAGCTGCTGCAAGCCCTTGCATGCAACGGATCTGTAGGTATTTGCATGAGCCCACCTGCCGCTGTCGACCGCCTTCTGCGCGTACTCAGTCTGGAACACCTTGCCATCTGGCGAGTAGGTGGTAGCGCTGAGGTCATACTGCGTGAGCGAAAGCATGGCGAGGGCCATGACGCGATGCAGATCTTCCTGCTTCCGCACTCGATGATGCACAGAGTCCGCGCCTCACCCCAGTGCCGATGCCCGACATGCTGGATGCTGGGGCTGGTGAGGAAAGCCTCCTGCTGCTCGCTGCTGCTCCTGGCCACGCTCAACACAAAAATCTGACGGTGATGAGCACGACAGGCGCCCCTTAGCGTGGTATCACGAGCGTCACAACGCGACGAAGCGCAGCGATCCCAGTGTGTATGTGCAGAGGACAGGTGTGGCGGGTATGAATGACCCAAAATGGCCACAAATGGCAAAATACCATGGTGTGCGATGGCAGTCACGGCTGTCACGCACGTCTGTCGTGCCGTGCTGCTGTGTGCCACGGCCTGGGCGGTTGCCTTCCCTGCTGCTGCCCAACAGCAAGTCCAGGCTGTCTGGGACTGCATGCGAGCATCGGCATGGGTCAAACATGACACCTTTGAGCCCAGCCTGGTGTTTGTGACGTTCACCTGCTCAATCCTCTTCTTCTGGCTGCTGGATGTGCCCTTGGGAATCTGGACCCGACGCTGGCGCGCCACCACAAACCCCAGCATCAACCCAGACGACATGAACGTGTGGTATGAAGTCGTTACGGCTTGATGTGCATGAGTCGATTGGCGGTGAAGTACGGGAATGCATCAGTGTTGCAGAAATCTTCAGTAAATTCTACTGACCCACTCGGTGTGGGGCCTGCTCAGCCCCCCTCGCCTGCGTGCCCCTCTGCCTGCAGGCGCTGGGAGGGAGGCAAGCGAGTGCTGCACGAAGGCCTGCTGTACATCGCTCCCATCGCCCTGTTTGACCTGGCGTTTCCAAGGCGCAAGCTTCCGGAGACCGCCCCCAGTGCGGCACAGCTGGGCTGCGAGGTCCTGCTCAGCCTCTTCCTGTATGACCTGCTTTTTACGGCCGGTCACCTTCTGTGCCACAAGGTATGCTGACAAGGGACGAGCATGATGAGCTTCGGTGGTCAAGCCGCTGTGATGAGAGTCCTCAACAGCGTGCTGTGCCTGTTGTGGTGTGCTGTGGGGTCAGCGGATCATGGTAGCGCCGCCTGAGCTGGGCAAGACAGGAAGGCACTTGCTGATTGCATGCCTAGCTTGATGCTACATCCTGCAGCAGCAGCTGCTTGTTTCTGGCTGAGCAGGCGGCTCTGACCTCAGCTGCATGTGTTGAGTCATCAGCTGGCTTGCTTTCTACGCAGGTGCCATGGATCTACCGTCACTGCCACGCCAAGCACCACCGCACTCAAGCTGTGCGCGCCTGTGAGACCATCTGCCTCACGGCCTGGGAAGAGGTGCGGCACCGATTCCGGGAATTCCCGGGGTTATGCTGCTATACACTTGGCCTTCCCACCTTCGCCACTTCATATGTTCGCCTTGGTTTGCCTGTCACAGCGCAAAGAGGTTCAGCAAGCTATTGCATCCTGGCGTGCGCTGCCTGCTGCTCCCTGTGGGGTGCTGATCTGCGTCACGTCCTTCATAGGCCCCTCACACCATGGCCCTGTTACCTGATTAACCTTGGCCCAATGGTCGTTTGTCGCACCACGCCGGAAGTGACGGCCATTGTGGCATTCAAATGCACCGTGCAGGCGCTTGACGTTGCGTGCTCCATCGCAGCACTGAACCTGTGCTGCGCCCACCCCATGTCCCGTTGCGTGTACAACGTTGTGATCGTGTACCTGCTCACCGAGCTGCACTCTGGTGAGTTCATGCATTGCTATGACAGGATGTGAACAGGTGCAAAGGTGGAAGGAGCGCATCGCTACTCTTTATTTTCTGAGGACAGGAAGCACTCTTTATTTTCTGAGGACAGGAAGCACTCTTTATTTTCTGAGGACAGGAAGCACTCTTTATTTTCTGAGGACAGGACGCACTCTTTATTTTCTGAGGACAGGAAGCACGCATTGTGACAACAGCCAAGACGTTTTGCAAGCGCCTGCTGCCGTGTTGCTGTCGTCAAACCGGTTGGAGCGCAAGTGGCTGTGTAGTAGCTGGCTGCAGTCAACCTCGTCTTCCTGCCCCCGCCTTCCCTCCCGCATTGCAACCTGCCCATACACCGCCGAACGCCAGGCTACGAGATGCCCTGGATGCTTCAGGATGTGGTGCCTTGCGGCATCTGGGCCGGCAGCAGGATGCACTCGCTGCACCACCAGCGGGGCACCGTGGGTTTCCAGAAGCTGTTCACATACCTTGACCGCCTGATGGGCACCTACCCAGGAGACAGGCATAGGCGTGCGCTGAAGTGCAACTGAAAGACGTAGCGGTTGCTGGCGACCAAACCTGAGTTGCTTAGTACCATCATTGGTACAACATTGTGAAGAATCAAATTGTTACACTGGGTTGAGCACGTGATGGCGAGCCCAGTGGCCAGACATCAAACGCAAAATCAAACAACTTTCTTGCAATGCGCTCTTGCACAGAACTCCTCTGCTCAAAATCTTGAAAAAGGCAGACCATGGTATTTTGGCCTGCCTGTCAATCCCATTAGTTGCGGTGGTGTCTCCTTGAGCCGTTTTTACATTCCATCAAAAGTACGATCAACATGGCCATCACCCCTGCCAACATATGGAATCCATATCCATATCAGGGATGCATTCCATTGTAAAATCAAGTCCACGGGTAGAAGTTAGGCAGCATGACCGATCCCACTGCTGTGTACCCCAGACAGCACCCCCACACAAGCAGGCGCCACAGGCGACCCCCAGGTCTCGACCTGTCCCGCGCCCTGCTGTTCTCCCCACCCGGCACCGCCCCTGTAGGCTCCCCAGCGCCTGCCATGAGGTGGGCCATGCACCAGTACTGGGCGGGACAGCAGGACAGGAAGCGGGTGGCAACCTGCACGTGCATGGCCAGCAACGCACACAGAGCCATGAACGCCCAGGGGTAGATGTGCACTGCAACCGCAGGTGACCGAAACCCTGAGGTGTGGCGATCCAAGGATTCAGTAGCCTGCTTCCCGGCGCCCGGTGGATGTACGCAGTATAGCAAGGCTGGCCAACCGCCGCAGAGGATGAGGGCGGGGTTATGGCTGACATAACTCCAGGTGCCTGCTGCGGCGAGCAGCAGCGATGGGGCGGCGAGCAGGAAGTTGGGCAGCTGCTGCAGGCTCCAGTAGCGCAGCAGGCCCACGCCCCAGTAGTGCTGCTGCACAAAGGCGTACACGTTGGGCAGGCGGGCACCGCACCATGGGCGCGGAGGCAGCCCGACATCAGAGGTCAGCGACTCCGGTCCTGAAGCAGTCCGGCACGAGCCAAGTGCTGGGAACTCAGGGGCAGAGCCTTCTGCCTCTGATGTGTCGTCCATGCCTTTGTTAGTTGCTGCAGCTGCTGCACTTGAAGCTGCCTGGCTGGCGTTCACACTGCACTGCCAGGTCGCCATGCCGGACGCTTGCCCTGCCTGCCCGCCCATGTACGCCGCGTTCCCTGCGCCTGACGCATCGCCTGGCTCCTCCCAGCGCCGGGCATTGTCAGCAACGGTATAGCAGGCGCTCCTACCTTGCAACATGAAGACCAGGGGCTGAATCACACCCCGCATCAGTCTCAGATCTGCTTGGCTTTGCCCTATGCCCTGCCCCTCCCCCTTATCCTGGCCTTGCCTCCCCCTTTGCCATGACCCTTGCGTCAACCTGGCATCAGGCCCTTGCTGATGAGGACAACAGAACATGACATACCCATGCAGCTGGAAAGCAGCAAGCGGCGCAGCCACCACCAGCGCTCCTGCCGCCCCAGCCGCCAGCTGACCGGCAGCTGCCGTATAGCTGCCGTGCTGCCAGCTGTCGATGGAGGTCCCCAGCACGTAGTGTGTAACGTAGCCGGCGTTGATGAAGCCGTTGGAGCGGGTGCAGCTGGCAAGGCAGAACGCAGCGCAGGCGCCAGACAGGCGCAGCAGGAAGTCGCGTGCAGTGGTGCCCTGGGGTTTGCGCTGCAGCTGGCACCCTCGCTGTTGCTGCTTGTGCAGTTTGCGATCCAGCGGCTGCGCGTGCTGTAGTCCTCCCTGCTGCTGCCCCTGCTGCTGCTCCTCCTGCTGCCTGTGTTGTCTTTGCTGCTCCTGCTGCTGCCTGTGTTGCCCCTGCTGCTCCTGCTGCTGTCGCTGCGCTGACGGCTCCCGCTCTGCCTCCAGTGCATGACGCCAATACGGCGCCTCTGAATACTGCTGTGAAGAACGTCTGTGTACTGCAGTTGCTCGCACCTGATACTGATGAGGATGCCGGTGGCAGTACAGGCAGTACAACCCCGCCATCGTGAGCGCTGTGAACAGGGCCTCTGTGTAGGCAATTGTATGGAAGGTGCACGCCTGGCCCAGCAGCAGGAGGAGGGTGGCGGAGAACGCAAGGCGCGGCTGCTGCAACACTTGCTGGCTGAGCGCTGCGAAGAGGACGGCGGAAAGAATGGAACAGGCCCAGCTGACAAGCAGGGCAAGTGGCGCTACCCAGGTGGGACCCAGCCGTGACGCCAGGTATGGTAGCAGGGGGAAGAAGGCGTAGTACTGCTCGTACTCGTAGCCTGCACGGGCGATTCGAGTGAAGAAGACGGAATCCCACACCATCAAGTCTTCCAGCATGCTCCACGGCCATGGTGTTGAGCTGTGATGGGTGGCACTAGGCCAATGGGTAACTCGCTGGTTGATGGTGGTGTTGGCAGAGCTGTCAAGGGGGTGCAGGCGGGCGGAGCTGTCGTAATCTGGCAGCGCTTGGTCAAGTGCCACAAGGAGCAGCAGGTGGCCCAGCCGCACTACCGCAGCCAGCAGCGCCACCCTCCATGGGCGCATGCTGCTGGCAATGGTGTGTCAACACCGATGGGTCCCTGACAATTTTACCTTCCAAGGTGTGGGCCCATTGCCACACATTCCTGACCCTTCCGCTCGAGTTGCGAAATAGGCACCAAGGGCTGAGCGCAAAGCGCCTCCGAGCTGCGGACGCCATGGACGCCACACGTGCTCTGCTGGACGAGCTCATGGGTGGGGTGCTGTGCGGCGCATGCAAACCCGCCCTCCCAGCAGCATGCACTGCACCAGAGCTTCTGGCCATGCACTTGCAAGCTCACATGCATCTCATGCTGCACATGGCCTGATGTGCACGTGTCACCATTCCGTGTAACCATTCTTTGTACAGGCAAGGAGCGCAATGTGCCCTTGAATGAGCGCTCCTTTAGGCGCCTGCGCTTTGACAACCCGGACGTCTGCAAGTACGACCTGGCGGGACTCTGCCCGCATGGCTTGTTCAAGAACACCAGGAGCGACCTAGGGCCATGCGAGTATGAGTACCATTCAGACCACCTGGACTGGCCGGTAAGCACCAAAGCTGCTGAAGAGGTCTCAAACGAGGAGTTACGGTTGCTTGGGGGGGTCAGGAGTTCAGGTTCACAGCACTGAGATGCTGTGACGCCAGTGGGTAGCCATGGTGATTCACTGCCTCCAGCCACTCATAGCTGAACGCGGGGCAGGGCGACCACCACACTGCATCATGAGGAGCGATTTCGGATAGCGCCATGGGACGCGCATGCACGCTGCCATGTGTCTGGGGGATGCAGGGGTAGGGCAACGCCAGTGGGAAGTGGCCAGGCGCGCGGGAAACCTGCTGCAGGGGAGGCAGGAGGCCTCTCAGGCGCCTGGCGCCCTCGGGGGCTTGCCGCGGCGTTGCTGATGCTGATATGAAATCAGTGATGGGGCTGCAGGACTTTGTAACAGTGCTTCTGTTTGCTGTACTGTTCCCTGTGCAGAGCATCAAGTCAGATTACGACCAGCAAGACGACAAGGAGAAGGAGCGGTGGGTGAATGAGTTGCCGTTGATTCCACAGTCATGAGAATTATGAGGTCTGCTCATGTCACCCTTGCTACTGCAGCTCGATCGCATATGTGGCCACTGCCTCATGTGCGGCTGCTGTTGGCGTTCGGCATCAACGCATCCCGGTAGCCTTGCAGCTCTGCGTTGTGCGCACCTCAGCTGCATCTGCAACCGGGCATGTCATGATGATAATGCGGCCGCGAACTATTTGTAACAATTGTGACTGCTCGTCCTGCTACCTTCACACTTCTTCCACACAGGTACGAAAAGAAGCTGATGCGGTACCTAGAGGACCTGATTAGGGAGATGGACCGCAAGATTGCCAAGTCAAAGGACCGAGCGGAGAAGGAGAACGCCCCTAGGCCCATCAAACTGGAGGACCAGGCAAAACTGGATGAGCTCAGGCAGCGGGCAAAAGGTGTGGCAGGGAGGGCAGGCTATCAGAAGAGGATAGCGGGTTGTTGACTTTGTAATAAGGGCACACCTGAGCTTATCTCTGCCTTTTTGCCCACTTGCCATGCACAGGAACGCAGCCATCCCATGCTCTCCCACGCACTGCTGCTCCTTCCCTTGTCCCCCACCTCCACCATATGTGGCGGCACCCTGCCATCCCGCCCCTCGCCCTGCAGTCCTC
>JAWZTI010001624.1:0-12332 GCA_039880955.1 Chlamydomonas urium | reverse complement strand
CCTCGCCGCCGCCGCCCTGCCGGGGAGCGGCAAGCCGAGCGCCGCGCCCGGGGGGAGGCCGAGCGCCAGCGGCAGCACGTCCATGCCGTGCAGGCCGCCGCGCCCTATGATTGTCACGCCGAATGCGTCGACCTGTGTCGATGGGTGGGGCAGTGGCGGGCGGGAGTTGGGTGGGTGAGTTCATGCGGGGCTAAGGCGGGACGCAGACAAGTGCAACATGCATGGACGTTCACCGCCAGCAGGCATGCAGCAGACTGCATTGGAGGCAGCGTGCAACAAGCAGGAGGGCAACACGCCAGATGCTAGCCGCCGCCAGTTCGCTGCATGCTTTTTGCAGCCTAAGGCTATGATCCCTCGACCTTGTTTTACACACAAGTCTTTGCAGTGTGCAGATTGGCAGCCCTGTGCAACTTGAAGTGGGATGAAGCGCAGCTGCCTTAGGCTACGTGAGGGGTCTCACCCCCATCTTTCCACCCGTGCGTCACCCACCCCTCAACCTCTGCACAGCCTCCACGCACCCCGTCCCCCCTACCTCTGGCTCGTCATCTCCGCTGGCCTCCACGTCAGCGTCGGCAGCGCCGCTCGCCTCCTCCTCCACGTCCTCCTCCTCCTCGTCCTCCACATCCGCCTCATCGTGGGGCAGCAGCACGCCCGCGTCCTGCGACTTGACGAAGCGCCCCTTCATGCGTGGGCGCTTGCGGGCGCGCAGCTGCAGGGCAGAGTAGGGGCCAGGGAAAGGGTAGCCGCCGACGTGAGTGCGTGTGTGCAGCAACAAGTGCCAGAGCCAACAGGTTGAAGGTCAAGACAGCCGCACTCGAGCCAGTGGGGCGGATGAGTATCCCACAGCCCCTGGACTTGACGACTCATACAGCCGTCCGCTTTCTGGTTGCATGGAGCGTGTCAGGTTGCATGCAACAGGCAAGATCACATGCAGCTGCTGCACGCCTTACCTGTCGCGTGGCGTAGCGGATGGTTTTCTCAAAGTGGCGCGTCTTGCGCTTCTGGCGGTACCGCGTCAGCGCCTCCTTGCGGTCCGAGTGGTCCAGCACCGCCCGGCTGCCGCCACCGCTCGCATCCATCCCCGACGCGGCACCAGGCGCCAGCATTCCCCCGGCCCCGTGACCGCCCCCCATCGCGGCTCCACTCGTCATGCCCGGCCCGAGTTGCCCGCCGGGATATGAAGTCGGGCGAGGTGCTGGGTGCTGACTGCTTATCATGCTGACTGCGGTGGTGGCTGGCTGCATGTTGGCGGCTGACGGGGCCATGTAGGTGTGGTGGCCCCCGGCGCTGGCAGCTGCTGCAGCCTGCAGCCATGGGCCCTGTGGTGTGGGGCGGCAGCAAGCAGCATGTCAGACCATACAGAAACAGCTCCAGCAGGGGCAGACACAGCAGCCAGAAGCTGCGGCAACCCTTTCAACATGAGCAGCTGTCAGCCTCACTCGTCCTAAAAGGAGCACATCTCAGCTAGATCACCTTCTGAAACGCATGTTGGATTCAAGATCTGACCTGCTTGCCAAACAAGCTCACCTGCTCCATGATGGTCGGCATGCCGTTGCTGCCGTATGGCGGGAAGGACCCAGGATGCATGCTGGAGTGCATACCCTGCATCATGCCACTCGCAAACTGCTGTTGCATCTGCAGTTGCATCATCTGCTGTTGCTGCTGCATCATCTGCTGCTGCATCATGGCTTGCTGCTGCTGGCGCTGCTGCTGGTGTTGCTGCTGCTGCAGCTGTTGCTGCTGCGCAAACTGCTGCTGGTGCTGCTGCTGGTTGGCAGTAGCGGCCGCCTGCTGCATCGCCCCAAGCTGTTCCGCCGTAGGCGCAGGGTGTTGCTGCTGCCCCTCCTGCCCACTCAGCACCGAGTGGGCGCCGCCCGCACTCTCTGGACCACCCGACAGCTGCCCCGCCGAGGGCCGCTGATGGCTGCCCTGAGCTCGCTGCTCCACAGCCTGCTGCGCATGCTCCTTCCGATTGGCAGCAGTGTCCATGCTGCTGTCCTTCTGAGACGAGCGCCGCGCGTTGCTGGTGGTGCTGGTGGCGGGGCGCGCGTGGCTGCCCGTGCCGGCCTGCAGGTGCTGGCTGGGCTGGGTGTGGGAGGTGGTGTGAGCATGCGACGGCAGATGCTGAGCTGGCGCCACCGTGGCGTGGCTTGGAGACGGCCTGGCAGCTGAGGTAACCTCCTGTAGAGTGAGGAAGACAGCAGGATAAACATGAGGGTCCCTCTAAAGCCAGCAAGAGATACTGCAGCCGCTGGATACAACGGGGTGCTGCTGCGCTTCAGCTGCAGCGTCTCACCCGTCCTTAACTCAAGGTCAGCCCTGACCGATCCCTGCCTGAAGGCCTACCTGCCTACATGACCCATTTCTGCACCTGTCTGGACCCATTCCTCTATCTGTCGACCATGACCCGTTCCTCATTTTAGGTCTGCCAAGACCACCCTGACACCGCATGGCCCCTGAGCCACAGACACCTGACCACTTGCGCACCTGCTTGACCAGCGCTCCGCTGCCCTGACGGTCGCAGGCACCCGACACTGGTTGGCCGTGCACGATGCCCGCATTAGGCACCGCTCCGCATGACACGCTCATCTGTCGCTCCGCGGTGGCAGCAGCGGCTGCGGTGCCGCCCCCATGCAGCTGCGTCTGCATGGTCTGCTGCTGCTGCTGCTGCTGCGTCTGCATGGTTTGCTGCTGTTGCTGCTGTTGCAGCTGTTGTTGCTGCTGCATGTGTTGCTGCTGCAGCTGCACCTGCTGCTGCTGCTGCATTTGCGCCTGCTGTTGATGTTGCTGCTGCATCTGCTGCTGCTGCTGGCGCTGCTGATTGCTGGCCCAACCAGCCATCATGGCTTGCATCATAGCAGGCGGCATCATTCCCTGCGGTCCCTGCATCCCCATGGGGGGTCCCATGGCAAATGGCATCATGCCTGGTGCCCCTGCATACATGCCCATGGGTCCCATTGCCGCGCCTTGCTGCTGAGGAAATGGCGGGGCACCGGGCATCCCAGGAGGAGGGCCCTGCATGGCACCTTGTGCTCCGAAACCAGGTCCTGCGCCCATCCACGAGGGCCCCCTCCACATCTGTCCCTGCCAGCCCATGCCGCCGTGCATGGAGCCCGCGCCTGGTTGCATGCCGCCCTGCATCATCATCAGCTGCTGTTGTTGCTGTTGTTGTTGCTGCTGTTGCAAACCCTGCTGCTGCGCCTGCTGCTGCATGCGCTGATGTTGAGCCGCCATCATCTGCTGCTGCTGCTGCTGCATGAACATTGCTGCCTGCATGCCGCTCTGCATTGCCTGCTGCTGCTGTTGTTGCTGTTGTTGCTGCTGTGGTGACAGCAGCTGGCTTGCGGTCCGCTGAGCACCGCCCTGCGACTGCCCTTTGGCCCCAGCTGTGCCCTCCTCCTCTTGCTGGCTGCCTGAGCTGGCCGCTCCAGGTGCATGGCTCCCCTGCGCCAGGCTGGCGTTGCTCCTCTGCGCGCCCATGCCTCCCATGGCACTGCCAGCAGTCATCGCCTCACCAGCCTGCTGTGACACCATGCTGGTCGGCATGCCGGTGGGCCAGGGCTGCCCCTGCATGCCCTGCGGCAGCTGACCCGGCTGCGTAAAGCCCATATTGGGAGGCATGCCCTGTTGGCCGTATCCATGCAGCGCCTGTTGCATGCCGGCGGGCATGACGCCGCCCTGCATGTGAGACATGCCGGGTGGCATGCCCGGCATGTGGGACAGGAAACCAGCGTGAGGAGTGCCCAGCGCCGCCCCACGCATGGCCTGCATCTGCTGCAGCAGCTGCAAGTGCCCGCCGGACACGGTCCCCGTGCCATCTGCGCCGCCGCCGCTCATCATCTGACCCTGAGGGTGCAGCTGCATGGCCGCGCCGGCTGCTGCCGAGGCAAGCATGTGTGCGTTGGAAGCGGCCGGACCCGGGGCGACGAGAGCGCCCAGATCCCCGCCTGGCCGCATGCCGTTTGCACCCTGTGGACAGCGCGGACGGGACGGAGAGGCAGCAGCAAGGAGTAAGAACCTGCAGCCATACTAACACAATGTCAAGAAGCCTAATGCTGTAGTGCTGCCACAGCACATGCTGAAGCTGCAAGCGCGCTCAGCAGCTGTTGCAACGCATGGTTGTACCTGTTGGTGGTGCTGCTGCTGCAACATCTGGGGGGGTGGCGCAGCCTCGGACTCGGAGTGTGCTGGCAGCTTGTCGCCCATGGCCAGCTGCATGTGCTGCTGCTGCATGGCTGCCGCATCCAGCACCTGCTGATCTAGTCTCCATGCAGGGTTGCCAGCCGCCACCTGGGCGTCTGGCGAAGCACCATGCTGCTGCCACGCCATGTGCAACGCGGCCGGCAGCAGCTGTTGCTGCAGCTGCTGCAGCTGTTGCGCCTCCCACCACGAGGTGGGCGCCAGGCCTTTGGCAAGCATGTCAGCGGTGGCCTGGGGCTGCAGGGCACCTGGCGGCTGCTCTCCTTTGTTCGGGGGCATCCCCAGGCCACCCGTCAGGCTGACGCGAGGCAGCTGCGCCAGCGCAACACCCGGCGCAACACCATCTGGCTGTTGCGCCGCCTGTTGTGCCGCCAGCCCGGGCGGGGCACCAGCCCCTCCGAGCATGAACGCCTCAGCCTGATCCAGGTCCATGAGGTTATCCTCCAACCCCGCGGAGGAGGGCGTCTTGGTGGCAGCAGGGGCAGGCGTCGACTGTAGGTTGTTAGCCACCCACTCTGCCGCCATGGCGTCCATGCCATCTGCCCAGGACCCAGGTCCTGCGCCCCCTGACGCAGCCATGCCGGCAGCGAGGCCGCTGTCAGGCCGCAAGGCGTCCGGCATGCCGGGAGAGCCGCTGCACCCGGCCCCCGGCTGCTGCGTCCATAGCAGTGCGTCCTCCTCCTTGGCCTCTGGGCCAGGCATGGACGGCATCTGCAGCTGCATGTCGCCGCTGCCCTGCTGCTGCTGCTGGCTGCTGCCGCTGCGCGCGCCCTTGTCCGGCGAGGCCTGCTGCATGAGCTGCTGCATGGTCAGGTTCTCTGCCTGGTTGTCAAGCGGGTCGTCCCACATAGTGGACAGGTCAGCCTGTGTTGAGCAGAAGGAAACGGCACGGGCAAGTTATGCATGGCGGGTGAAGCAAGTAACGCTGTGCGGCACCACAATGCTCAATAATCTGAAGCCTGACAACAGTCAGCCAGCACTGCGGACAGCCATGCACAGCTACAAAATGGAACTGGTGATTCTGAGTGACTGGAGCAAAAACAAGTGGCTGCAACCTCGGCTGGGAGGGTTCTGCTGTACCCAGTGCTGGCTGCTTATCATTGACCTTGCCTCTGGAGTGGTGATGAGTGTGTCGCGGTTCCAGTTGGCAAAGAGCGAGTTGAAGACGTCGCCGGTGCTACCGCCCATGCCCTGCTGAGCGAACTGCTGCCTGAAGCCGCCTGCTGATCCAGAGGCCATTGCCATAGAGCCCTGCTGTGTCCATGCGGCGATGGGGCTGTCGCACGGCCCTGCGTCGGCTGGCACTGAGCCGCTGGTCATGGCCCCACCTGTAGCAAACAGGGGCAGCAGGAGCATGCTTGCATCAGTCTAGGCCCATCCATTCGACAGCCTGCTGATAAGGCAGACAAATCAGCCCCATGCAGGCCAACAAGGGTGGCTGCGTCCAGACGGCATCACACGCGACATGACACGTGTCGTGTTTGGCTGGTGTCGGTGCATGCAGCAGCCCGCACCTGCAGGCTGCAGGTACTCCTTACGGAAGCCGCCCAGGTTGGGCTCAGACTGCCCCCCGCCTGGCTGGGACGTGCGTCCATGCGCAGCAAGGGCGCCGACCTGCATCTGCATGGGCGCCTGCGCCTGCGCCTGCGCAGCGGCTGCCTGCTGTTGGTGTTGCTGCATCTGCAGCGCCATCTGCGGCATCTGCATCATCTGCATCTGCACCTGCATGGCTGCTGATACAGGCACGCTTGCCGCTGGGTTGCAGAACATGAGGCCTGCCTGGGGCACTGCCATGCCTGGGGGCGCGCCCCAGCCGCCCATGAGCTGCATGAGGCGCTGCTGAGCCAGAGGGTCCATAGGTGGCTGCGATGCGCCCGGCATCAGGCCCGCCAGCTGCTGGTTGGGGTCCTGCATGCCTACTGCCGGCTGGCCAGCCAGGGGTTGCGGTGAGGACAAATGCTGCTGCTGCTTTTGCGCTGGAGGTCCGCGATCTGTGGGAAAATCCAGCAAGATATCTCTCTGTGTGCCGGCCTTGTTTGCCATGGTGGAGAGGGCCACAGGCTGCTTGGGCCTAGCATAGTGCTGCAGGTGCTGCTGCTCGCCATCGTGGTGCTGCTGCTTCCTGCCCTTGCTGGAGCGCCCAGCGCGTGACGCGTTGCGTGCATCATGCGCTGCGGACTCGGTTGTGTCAGCGGTCAGAGCTGGCCCCTCAGGCCCGTGCCGGTGGCTGGCCGCTGTACTGTTGCTTGCGCGCCGCTCCGCCATGGTGCTGGCAGGCTTGTGCACGCCAGACTTGGCGGCCACAACCTCGGCCTGATGCTCAGCCGCGCTGCCTCTCATGCCCCCGCGACGAGACCCTACGCAGGCGAGGAAAGGCGGATGGGCACTGCTGCCTCCTGGCACTGCAACAGCCGCGTCGGCTGCTGCCGTCTAAGAGCAAGGGCGCTGCAATTTGGAGGGCGCTGCGGTGCGCTGGTCGGCCTAGTCAGGGGCTGCTGCTGACGAGGGCTCGGGCACCTGACGCGGCCGCTGGGAGGCGCTGCGGTGCTGGCGCTGCGCGTCCAAAGGTCTGCGGGGCCCAGGGGCGGAAGTGCTTGGAGCCGCGATACGCTCAGAGATATTACGATACGACCGCGCTGGAACGTGAAGGCAGTGGGACGAGCGGATACGAGCTCAAGGGAAGGCGCGAATGGGTGTTGCGGGCAGGCGGACGCTGCACTTTTTAGGTGGGAGAGAGGGGAAGGAGAGTGTGATTGAGGGAGAGGAGGGTTTGGGGACAGTAAAGCGCTGCAACGTGTGGCTTCCGAGGTCGAGCTGGGTGAGCAGAGTGGGCTTAAGGGAGCAAAGGAAAGGTAGGAGGGCAAAGTGTGGGACCTGGTGGGGAGGGAGGGTGGGTTAAAACGCTGCATTGCAAGCCAAGGCGCCTGTACAAAGCCAAATCCCACAGAAAGCCGAGGGCGGAGCCTCGGGCACACACACACACACACACACTTGTGTTCAAAACACATTTCACTCGTCTTCAGACGATGAAAGGGAATCCCAACCTTGAATTGCTTCTGCGGCTCTGCCACTCGCTCCGATGGTGTCGGGTTGTAAATCGCTGCCACAGTGAGGGCCCCACGGTTACTTTCGCCTGCAGCAACCGAGAGACAGTGGGTGCGGCAGTGGCAGGGCCGGTGGGGCCAGGGGTCAGCTGGTGGGTGTGATGCCTGCATGGGGCACAGTGGGTGCATTGCAGCGTGCCAGTGCTGGCTGGGCAGGCTGGCTGGCTGGCATGCGCTGGTGGCCAGGGCAGTGGGACTCACCGCACTTCTTGCATGCCTCCGGCTGCTTGGGGGTGTTGGCAGTGCCTGTTGGCGCATGCAGCAGTGAGGCAGTGAGGCTGGGTGCAGGCTGGCTGGCGTGCATGCAACGAGCTTGCGAAGCTGCCCATGCCACTAATGCTGCATTGCTCACCTCCATATGTGCCCCTGATCGACTGCTTCACGGAGTAGGGCGACGACTCCATGCACGCGCCTTTAAAGGCCACCACCTCCGTCTGGCTGTACTGCTGTGCCACCGCCTGCTTGTGGTGCTGCTCCCATGAGGCGCTGCCTTGGTCCCATGCGGTGAGCTCCGCCTGCACTGCTTCCAAAGCCGCCCCTTCTGGCACTTGCCCCACCGCTGCCTGCTCCTGCAACAAGTTGTGCTCCATCTCTTGCACCAGCTGTGCGACCTTGGCTGGCGTCGTGGTGTCGCCGGTGGTGCTGGGCTTTGCATCAATCACTATGCTGATTTCCTGCCTCACTTTGCACTTGTCCACCGCGTGGGCCCCGCACATCCTCTGCTTCGATCGCTACTTTGCCCATGGCTGCCCTGCTGCCTACATGCACTGCCGACCCTGCACCCATCGACGCCCTGGCCCACCGCGGCAGCTGGGAGCCAAGTCTGTGGTGCTCCGCTCCGCTCTTGACTGCAACGGGTGCCAGCAACAGGTCGGCACACTCCCAAGCAGCAGCCCGGATGACAGTGGACTGGTCACCGCACGATGGGTTGTCGGATGGCCGTCCGTCCTGCCCCTCGCCCAGGGGCTTGACAAGCGCAAACGTGTTCAGAATCGGGCGTCCACACTTGTGCAGAGCGGCCTCGACGACAGCCAGCTTCATTTGCAGGCCCCAGAGGTGGGGGTTGGCAAGAAGCTACCGCAGCTGCTTGCTCTGCAGGCTGTAGTACCTGTGCAAGGCGGGGGTGGGGGCGGGGTGTGGACCTTCAGGTCACTTGCACTTGGGTTTGCCCACTCACACAGCGCCCTTGGTCTTGGTACCATGCTTCAGCGCGGCCTGCACCGCCTCCCAGCCTGCCACCGATGGCAGGGTGCTGACACAGAGGGGGGTGTTGCCGAAGCCGTTGGCCAGCTCGCTTGGCAAGCCTGCGGCGATGTCTTCCCACCCCCCTTCCACATTGGCACTACCAGGGCGAAGGCCCAGCACGCCGCTGTGATGGCCGGATGAGCCGCGGGGCACGTCCACGAGGCGCAAGGTCTCGCCAAAGCACAGGTCGTTAAACCCGAAGCCGAATGGTGACGACAATGGCTGCAATAGGTGCATTGTACAATGCGCGGGGCTTCCGGTTTCTTGCTCGCCCAGCCCGTGCGGGTCGCCTCTCGAAAGGTGTGGAGCCGTTCACAGCGCGGCACAAGGAGCAGGCGGTAGCGCTCACAACCATGGCCTTACAACCCACGACAGCACCTGTTCCAGCTGGTCCCTGACACGACTGCAGCAGCTCTAAGCAGTGCACCATGTGCCAGATGAAGGTATGCTGAGTCAGTCGCTGAGCCGAACCCAGCAGAAGTGCAGCCGGGATGTTGGTGCCAGCAAACCTGCTGCCGCACCAGTGTGTTCAACACACTGGTTTTACACGATGGATGGATGGATAGATCTTGTTACAGTCTACCGGGACAATGAGGACCCCTGAAGGCATGGGCACACAAGTGTTACGCATGTACCTGCTTGGCGTCACATGCCTGACGGAGGCGGCAGCTGCAGACATGCTGTGCAACATCCAGTTGCACGCATGAGAGGCCTACCGCAACAGGCAGCCCCTGACAAGCTTTACAATTTTAGGTTGCAACATCCTTCGCCAAGCTTCCACAGTTTCGGCAGCAAGCCAATCGTCAGGCTTCAGTGCCCTGGGTCAGGTCGGTGCCGTGATAAAGACAGTTCTGCGTCTCAGGCCTGCCCAGTCCAGTTATAAGTTGCGGTGCATTGTGTTTGACACTCAAGTTTCTTTGCTTCCATCCTGCTTATGAGCTGATGACGCCTTGCTCGTTTCTGGACAAGCACGCGTGCCCAGCCTTGATCAAAGCTGCGCTGCTGGCCTCCTGCTGTATTGTCTGCAGTTTTTTCATCCTGGTAGCTTCGTGTAAAGCATTGCCCCCAATTTTGGTGCTTGTCGCTGTGTATCAGGGAAACTGCAGGGCAGTTGACACATGTAGTTCAGCGCTTGATTTAACATGTAGCTGAATGTGAGGATTCAATTGCGTGAGCAGATGCTCATATCTGTGGGGTTTACTCTACAAGTGTGCTGTTATTCAACATACTAAGAGATCTTCATTCATAAAAAAGAAATTCAAAGTGTGGGCTTTGAGTAAATTTCCAATCAAACGACAGCCGAATAGTTCGTGCAGCAGCGTGCCACCATGGCGTAGCCATACCATACAGTGAGGTAGCGCAGGTTCCAGAACAGCTGGTGGCGCCAGGACATTCGCGCAGCGCCGGATGGTGCAGGCGATCGTGCTGCCTGGCCCGGCGTCCCATGCGGAGGCGCTGCTGCTTGCCCAGTGCCCTGCAGCAAAGGTGATGCAACGCTCACAGACTGTTGCACCTTCGTCGACGCGCTGGCTTCGCTCACTGTATGCATGGGCAACCCCCGGTGCAGGGACAGGTCAGCGTGACCGTGACTCCAGGGCAGGCACTGGTGCCTGGTCATGTCAGCTGCGAAGATCTGGCGGTGTCTGGCAAGCGGTGCGAGATGGATGTGCACATGCAGGCCCGAACTCGCAACCGGTAGGGGTCCATGAAAGCCATACGCCGTGATGCTTGCATGCCACAGGGTTGTCTGGACGAGTGGACGAGCTGTGCGCAAGCGGTTCACTACAAACCATGACGTCAAACAGGTGCTGGGGGATGCAGGAATACAACAAATGCAGCGCAGCCAATGGGGCAATGTCACATCGCTGTCCTTTATCACAAGGTCACTCCTGTCGCTGCCATGCACAGGCCTGCTTCGCGGACTTCCCAGACTGGGGTCACCGCGATGTCGCGGTGTTGCTGCAAGAGCCCGTCGTCACCTGCTGCACGCTTGGCGGCCAGCTGCAGGACACACCCCTGACAGGCCAGCCACACGCCATATGGCCTTGCCCAGCCGGTCTTCTCATAGAGGTGTGAGCGGGGCTTCTCTTCGAGGTGCCGCCATGAGCGGCTGCCGCTGGGCCAGGGGCTGCTTTGTGGCGGGGAGGGGGTCGCGTTGTGCAGAGTGCATTTGCGCTGGGGAAGTGTGTTGCCCAGTCGCAGGTATCGAGCTGAGAGGGCCTCAACTGTTTGCAGCCTGCTCTGACGCCTCACACATACCCACATGTGCGGCATTCCTTTCTGGCAGGCAAGTTCTGATTTTGTCACTTGTTGCCTGCCTGGGCTCAAACCCGACTTCAACGCTGGCCTCACGCTGCCAAGTGTGTGACAGTCGGCTGCCCAGCAGCTTGCACCTATGCTTCAACAACTACCGTCTGCATCCAATGCTGCGCTGCCCCTGCAACAGAGCGAGCACTGCACCGGCATACACCTGCTCACCCACCCCCTGGAGCCACCTCTGCCCGTCGTCGCGGACGTCACGCTGCGAGCCGGCCTGCCCAGCGGAGCTACGTTGGCGGGCTGGGCGGGCGAGCGCGTAGTGTGGGCGGGGCGCGAGCTGCCGTGGGTGGCGACGTACAGCGAGGGCGCTCGGCGCATCGCGCTTTGGGGTGTCTCGCGGGTGATGCTGGACCGTGCTGTGGTTGGCGACTTGCCCGACCTTCCCGCCGCCACGCCTGACCCCCGCACGCCGCTGTCAGCCCTGGGGATGCATACTGGGGGCTTAGGCGGAGGTGTGACGGGCGGCGTGACAGGCGTCATCGGTCCCCGCCATGCAAGCGGCGGCGGCGGCAGTGGGACAGGGCAGCTGCCAGCTTGGGGGCGGGCGATGGACTTGCATGAAACAGCTGCAAGGGGCCAGCACGGTGCGGCGGGTGGAGCGGGGTCACTGGCGGCGGCAGCAGCGGGAGCGGCAGGCGGACCTGATTCTGCACGGGTCGGCATGGCGGGTGGGTACCCCGCTCTGCAGTCCCAGCCGCATTCGCTGCACCTGCGTGGCAAGCAGGCGCGGCAGGTTGGGCCGCAGGGCGCGGGCGACGGCATCGTGCAGACGCCGGCGTCTGTGGCGGCGAGCAGCATACAGGCGTGGCCCTCCAGCATGAAAAAGTGGGTAGGGAGGGGGGGGGGGCGAAGGCTGGCATACCCTTGCCCCTTGATGCTTTACATGCAAGCAGAGTTTGCAGAGGGCTAAGGGGGTGAGTACGAGGAATCCTCGGATGGCAGGCAGCGCAGGGGCTGGCTAGGGAGGCAGGGCTTGCGAGTGTCATGTATGGGTGTGAGTGGGCGAGGGAGCATGGGAGTGCGGCTAGGGGTTGCTATACGAGTAGGATGCAGCGCAATGCATGTGATGTGCAGGTATGGGCCAAGTGCACAGCCATTGTGATACATGAGAAGGATACAGGCACAGTCCAGGGTGAGCAGCAGCAAGCAACATACAGACTCTGTCGTCAACCGGCTTTGTCTTCACCATCTGCTGTGCCTGTGCCCGTGTTGGCCCTGCAGGCCAAGCGCACGCACCCCAGACGGACGGCTGTCCCCGGCCATGTTCAACCCTATGCCCCGTGGCCTGGGCTTCGGTGCAGCCCCCGCCCAGCCATTCCATGGCGCAAACGCTGGGGCAGCCTCGACGCCCTTCCCGCCTGCCCACGGCATGGCCTCAAAGGCAGCGCATCGAGGCGGCGCGCCGAACACAGCGGCTACGACGACGTC
Organism: Chlamydomonas urium; assembly: GCA_039880955.1. Taxonomy (NCBI): domain Eukaryota; kingdom Viridiplantae; phylum Chlorophyta; class Chlorophyceae; order Chlamydomonadales; family Chlamydomonadaceae; genus Chlamydomonas; species Chlamydomonas urium. The sequence continues at coordinate 36 of JAWZTI010001624.1, read as the reverse complement.
CGCCAGCGGCGGCGGCGGCTCGGGGCAGCGCGGGGG
>JAWZTI010001622.1:0-12351 GCA_039880955.1 Chlamydomonas urium | reverse complement strand
TTGTTGTTGTTGTTGTTGTTGTTGTTGTTGTTGTTGTTGTTGTTGTTGTTGTTGTTGTTTGCTTTCTGCCCACTGTCGGCCTGGCTGTTGTTATCACTTGCTGACATTCTGCCTCCTCGCCTCCTCCCTCTCTCCATGAGAGCACCTGGGCAGACATGGAGGCCCACAACCTGTACGACCAATTGGTTGCATTCCCTGCTTGCACTCCTCTTTACTGTCACAAGGTTATAATTTACCTGCATTCTCATGAATCACCCAACTTCTCCCCCTCGCATCCCTCTTTTCATCAGAGTACCTGGGTGACGACCCTGAGGCCCACAAGCTGTACGACGCCAGCGAGGTGCTGCGCACCTACAAGGGGCCCAAACTGCCCCTGCTGGTCGACCAGGTGCGCGGCAGAGGTGGCTGGGTACTGTCTCCTGCTGTGTTATGCAGCCAGCAGGCTGAGTGCTTTAATCCTCTCCTTACCCACCTTGGCTACACTACCCCACCCCACCATACCGTACCTTATCCTATCCTGCTGTGTTGTGCAGCCAGCGAGCGGAAAGCCGTTCATCCTTCCTCACCCCTTACCCTACCCTGCTGTTATCCGCAGGGTGCGGCGGACAACTTCATCACGCAGCTGATGCCGCAGGCTCTGGAAGCCGCCGCCAAGGAGGCGGGCTACCCCATCCAACTGCGCATGCAGCCAGGCTACGACCACTCCTACTTCTTTGTGTCCAGCTTCATCGATGATCACATTGCCCACCATGCTGCCGAGCTGAACAAGTGAAGCCGAAGGAAGCCTTTTTGTGTTGCTGCTCCTTATAAGAGTGAGGAGCTGAAGGCTCGTATGTTGTGACCTGCACCCCTCCTTTCCAGAAGCTGCTGCTGTGCAGCTTTCCTTAAGCTGATGCTCTTGCGTCATTATCTAAATGCTCCCTGAAGCAACTGTGTGCAGTTGAGACAGTCCAACAACACGGAAGACATGGAAGCTGTGACCACTGCCACCATGTCTTGCACCAGGCGCTCTGTGGTTGCATTACATTCAGGATTGCTGGTGCGTGACGTTTGTTACGCATAATATTGGAAACCACAGGCACATGCACTGAGGAAAGGAAATCGCTTGAAGCTGCACGACTACCAAAGCTACAAGGTTGTGGGACATGCAACAACCACGGCGGCATACACAGCGGCATGCCAGGTGGAGGGAGACAGAAAGTGCTGCTAGGAGCCACGGCGGTTGACACAGACAGCCTGGAAAGTGCAGCTGCTTTGACCACTGACTTGGCATGCCGCGTCTCGAAGCGATGAAGGCAAGAAAGCACACCTCACACACGTCAACGCCCATGCAATGTCTTGTGCGGTTTATTTCAGGGGGCGCAGGCTCACACTGCTGTGGTGAGGACCACTGCCATGCTGAGTGTGCAGTGCCACTTAGTATCTTGAAGGTGGCACCACAAATGCCAAGTGCATCGCCACTGCCTGCTTTTCACCAGGCAACAGCCTGCTGCTGCTTGAAACTGCCTTCACGTGGAAGTCAGGCATTTGCTTCACTTGCAAGAAGCAGAAATGCGCCAAGGCACAGTGGCTTTCCAAAGCAGTTCCTCAAGAAAGCCTGACCTGCAAGAGGTTTCCAGCCTGACCTGCAAGAGGTTTCCAACCAGGTGAGTCGAACAACGTTACCTTGCGCCCACTTCACTTGTAAGGGGCGGGCGCCTGCTGCGGAGGGTAGTAACCCTGCGGCGGGTAGCCCTGAGGGGGATAGCCCTGAGGTGGGTACCCTTGAGGGGGGTAACCCTGAGGCGGGTAGCCCTGTGGTGGGTAGCCTGGGGGGCCCTGCTGCTGGGGTGGGTACACCTGGCTGGGCGCTGCGTACGGGTTGCCGGCAGGGGGGGCCGTGTAGCCAGGCACGGGGTAGGGCTGCTGCTGCTGGCCCATGGAGACCATCTGCACGCCAGGGGCCTGCGGAATGAGTGCACGCACAGGGGTAGAGCGCAAACAGCAGTTTGGCAACTTGAGGGCGATGATACTGCTGTGTACTGAAGGACGCCCCCAGCTCCAACATCAATGCATAGGCAGGGATCCGCCAAACTGCCATGTTTTATATGTTATGTTAGAGTGGCAGCTATCACACACGTGGCTCAGTGCATGTTGGGTACCTTTCATTGTGCAGGCAGAGTGAGAATGTCCCCAGTGCAACGTGAGCTGTCACAACTCAGCACTCACCTGCATGGGAGCGGCAATGGCGCCCGGGTTCTTGTCGCGCTCGTCCATCTCCACCTTGTGCTGTGTCTGTGGGCGTCCAAAGGTAGTGGCAAAGAGCACACGCAACCGTGAGAAAAATCAGCAGCTGCGTGCAGCTGTGTGCTTGCTACAGTGAAGCGCTGGCAACGCCTGGCTGCTGGTGATCAGGGCGGGGTTCCATCAGCATCTGTCTGCGGCACCAACTGCGTCAGCTGCATCCATGTTCTGGGAATTCGCAGACGCACATACTCACCTGCATGCATGCGCACACCCTGCAAGCACAAACACAGCATGCTTGTTGGCACCAGGCGGCGCATGTAGCCAGCAACAGCACTGGCCTTGTACTACTTGCACACAGTCAGGCAATCAGCAGCGAAGCGAGCAGCGACTCACGAGCACCAGGCCAGGTCGGCGATAAGCTGGATGATCTGCGCCGCCAGCCTGACCTCCTCGTAGCCAGTGATGCAGGCAACGATGTGGAAGACGCAGGCTATGTACTGCAGTGAGGTGCAGGCAACAGGCGCGTGGGTCATGGTGAGCGCGATGACAGCGCGCCACACAGGGTGCAGTGAAAATTGCGTGCAATGCAGAGCGCATTGACTGGCGCAGCGCGGTGCGGTGCAGAAGGCTCGCTGCGTTCCATCGTGCGCTGCACTCACCTCCAGCACGATGACGGTGCCGATGATGCAGTTGTCACACCTGCACAGGGAAAAACACGAGACAACAGGATGCGGTGTGAGTCACAGGGACACACCACACACACGCTAGCAACCCTCAGCTTTTTCATAAGCGGGCACGGCTGTCACGCAAGACCACACTGCCGGCCCGCTGCAAAGACCTGCTGACTATGCTGCACATGTTGACCACACACACACACACAGGCATAGGCACGCACTTGGTTGTCTGGATGCGCATCTCATCCTGGATCATATAGCGTGTGGTCGCAACAGACATGGCGAAGCACATTGTGACCTGCAGCAGACACCATGTGGCTGAGTCGGCAGCCCAAGAGGTCAGGGCATGGTTTTTGCAGGCTTGAACGATATGAGGTATTGATAAGGCAACAATGACACTGCTGTTCAGTCTGTTGGCTGTGCAACGTTTCCCACCTCCAGGCACAGGCAGCAGCCAGGGCAGCTGGACTCGCCACAGCGGCCTGCACATACATAAGGTGCAGCATTGAGTGAGGGTGCCAGTCAGGCAACAGGAGCCATGCTTGCGAGCAGGAGCCATACTGGAGCACAAGCTGCTGCTGTGTCGTACCGCTGCAGGGACAGCCGCCGTTGCAGCAGAGGTAGCGCTGCGCAGAAGCAACGACGCAACATTACAGACGCTCAGGCAACAGGCCAGGCATAAGCACAGTGCAAGCTGGTGCCCACTGAAAGCCTTGCCCTTTTACAGTACTCACGCTGATATCGCCGTGGAGCGCCTGCTTGCGGTTCTGATAGGATGCACAGTATGAGCTGCAGCGGGTTGAGCGGATAGCCGCATTCTGTTAGCAAGGTTGACCATTGACATTGCTCAGGGCACAAGGAAGCGCCCAGACACTTGTGCAGCATCTGCTCACCAGAAGCATGCGTAGCAGCAGTCTGCGAAGGGTGGACACAGGGCATCATGGCAAGGCCAGCAATTAGGTGCCGCGAGCAGGAGAATGGCCAGTCAAACATGCATGCGGCGCTGCCACCCATCACTCACAGCCCGGCCGCTCAGTACAGGTCTTCATCAATGGCACCTTCCAGTACTGGACATACACATTTGGGTCGGCACGAGCCTGCGCCATGCACATGCAACGTCCCAATGACTGTCAGTTGCTGGTCACCTATCAACCTGGTGGCTTACAGAGCCGACCATGCATGGATCGCTTGCGCACCCGCATCGCCTTGATCCTGGGGTCGTCATAGCCCATTCCCGCCATTTGGCTCGGGGATGCTGCTGTTCCTTCCCTGGCTGCTCTCAACCGGCTGCTCGGTAGCTGATACTGTGGAAGGTGGTCGCTAGCGCTTGGAGAGTCGCGCTGTCAGCAAACCAGCGGCTGTGCAGGCAGGGAAGGAGCAGCAGCGGCAGCAGCGGCAGCAGCAGCAGCGCAGTTGGATTCGCCCACACTTTGAATGTGCGAGCCTCGGAGGATCGCCTTCATAGCACCTGATGGCAGCATAAGGGGAGTAGAGAGGAGGTCATGCTGCTGGAGCGGGTGGAGTTGACGGCCAGCGGCAGACCCGCCCTGCAGCAGGCCGAGGTGGAGGTCATCATTTTGGACAAGGTGAGTAAGGCACTTGAGGCACATGCAGCCCCTGTGGTGCCCTTTGAACCAGCCTTTGTTGCCTTTCAGGTTGACCTGGAGTTTGACGGCCGAGGGGGGACACAAGGCGCACTGGCAGAGGTCTACAAGGTACTACTCCCACTGAGTATCTGGCTGCAAACCCATCTTCAGCTTGGTTTTCACCCACACGCGTGCTTCTGCTGTGCAGGATGGGTACATTGTGCTCACCACGCAGCGGGTAATATGGATGGACAGTGCATCGGGCCCTGGCAGGCCCGGGCGCTCTTGTTGGTTGCCAGCGCACAGCGTGCAGCGGCAGGAGAAGAAGACCAAGATGGCTTTCAGCGGCACCAAGGTCCGCCTGCAGCTTGATGTTGCCACCAACTACGAGGGCAAGCCAGTCAGAGGTGAGGGGCGGTACTGCCGAATCGCGCAACAATCTGCACATCGGCTCATAATCCGTGTGCGATCATCTCTGCTGCTGCTGCCGCTGCACTAGCTATGGTGCATTTGCGTCTGCTGTATGTGCTGCCCGTTCACAGCTTGCATGCCTTGCTGCCTGCTGCCTGCAGTCGATGGGCAATTTCACCGGACACTCGTGCTCAACCTGCGGTGCCGAGGTGATGGTCCCGAGCTGCTGATGGTAAAGCTGCAAGAGGTCATCAGGGTTTCAAACAGCCGCCCAGTCAGCATTGCAGGCAGCGCTGCCGCGGCCACTCCCACAGCCTCAGCCTCAGCGGTAGCAGGAGCAGGAGCAGCGGGACAGGCACAGCAGGCCAGCTGCACGCCTGCAGCTGCAGGGCCTGGTGCACCTTGGCCTGGGGCCCAGCAGCAGCAGCAGCGGCAAGCACTGCCCCAGTTCAGCATAGACAATGCGCTGCTGCAGCAGCTGGTGGAAATGGTGAGGCCAAATTTGTGCTGCTTCATGCGGCAACCGTATCAGGTCCTGCAGGGTGTACAGGTTCTCCTGCGCCTGTTACTGCGCACCAATGCTTATCCTCAAGTTGCACCTCCAGCTTGCAGCGTCAAGCAAAGCGGAAATCGTGTCCCTACCTTGCAGGGCTTCCCTCGCAACCGGTCAGCCAGGTCCTTGATTGCCACCGAGAACGCTGGCTGCCAACAGGCGATTGACTATATGCTCGCATATGGCGACCAGCCCGGCATGGATGATCCGCTGCCACCCCAGCCTACAACAGCGCCCTTCGTTGCAGCGCCACCGGCGCCTGTGGCAGCGACAGGGCCTTATGTTAGTGCATACCCCAGCTACGGCCAGCCACAGCAGTATGGGTCATACACCTCAGCACAGCCGGGTGCTATGCCGTACCCACCCATCATGGCGTCTGACGCTGGTCCACCGCAAGGTATGCGGCTGCTGTCCTTACCTGTTCGGGCAGCCTTCCATGACCTACAATACAAAGCTGGCTATTGTTGCAGATGCCTGATGCATTGTTTGCTTCCTGTTGCTGTTGGTCTGCGCAGCATATGGAGGCTTGGGCCCAGCAGCAGCAGCGGGGTACTCTGGCATGTGGCAGCCGCCCATGCCTGCCAGCATGCAAACAAGCCCAGGGGCTGCACCTGCAGGCCCCACTATGTTTGGCGTCGCAGGCATTGTGCGGCGTGAGGAGCAGAAGGCGAGCGACACTGGCAGGTGCGTTGCAGGAGCAGCAGGGCCGCAGCAGGTCCAGCAGCGTTCATCTTCCTGCGTCCAGAACACAGACAAGTATTGACGTGCCAAGCACCACCCGGGGGAGGTAATTGTGGGCCCGAGGAGGAGCGCTAAGCACTGCTTGGAACCCCTGCTTGCTAAGTCTCGCTTCATTTGACTGCCTCACTGCAGGAGCCTGAGTGCTGCGTTCCAGGACTTGCACGCGCTCATGGGCATGGCAGCAGACATGGTGAAACTGGCAGAGCGCTTCCGTGGCGTCATGTCTCAGGTGTGTGCTGCTGAAGTTGTTGACGCTGCTTCAGCACCAGGGGACACGATGGGGGCGGTGAGGGAACGTGGCTGAGCATCCGCTGCAGCTAAGGGCAATGCTCAGCATTAATGGATGCTGTGGCTGCTTCAAGGCTGCCAGTTGTATGTGTGCTGGGGCCCCTGCGTGTGCATACGCTCGCCTTGCTCTTGCCCTGCAGAGCGGCGAGAACGAGGACGAGCTCATGGACAGGGAGACTCAGCTGCAGCTGATCGCCATGGGAATTCCAAGCCCAGTCACCAAGGAGTCTGCGGGTAAGACTGTGGGCTAGGTAGAAAGGCATGCTTGAACTACATCAAGCGCCACAATGGCACAAAGGCCCCTTGCTTGTCAACAGTAAGCTGCGTGCTCTTGAAAGCGTGGGCTATCAGCCGCGAGTGCTTTATTGAGCTTGAGCGCTCGTCAGGTAGCACCTCAGGGCCGAGGATGTTCAAGCAGTGCGGCGTTTCTGATCACTGCGATTGGCTGCACAGGTGCAAGGTACCAGGTTGAGCTGTGCCGCCAGTTGGCGGATTTCCTCATAAAGCCGCTGCAGCAAGCCGGCGGCATCATGACGCTTGCAGACGTGTACTGCTTGTACAACAGGTGAGCTGGTATGGAGCAAGCCGTGTCAACGGGCGGGCAAGGTACGAGAGGTGAAGGAAAGGTGTTTCTCGGGCAAACACGCTGGTTGACATGCTCAACAATTGCTCGGCTATGCAAGCGCCCTGTTGTAAGCAACATATGGGTTTGCCACTTGTCATTGTTAACTGCCTATCATGCGTCTTCATTCTGGTGCTTGGATCCCTGGCCCACATGCCCACTTGATTATGCCTGCCTTGCAGGGCGCGCGGCACTGAGCTTATCTCTCCAGAAGATCTTTTGCAAGCGGTCAAGATGTTTGCCCAGGTGGACATGCATGGGCTGGCACAGCTGAGCACGCAGCGTTGCATTGAACAAGCACTTTCTCAAGCAACGTTGAGTGCCAGGCAATCAGTGTGGGCTGACAGCTCTGTACCCTGCCCCATACCTTGACCCACCCTTGCAGCTGGGTCTGCCCTTGAAGCTGCGCAACTTGCCCAGCGGCCTGCCAGTGGTGCAGGGCGCGACGCGCTCCGATGAAGAGGTGTGCCAGGTCATCGCTGAGCTGGTCGAGCCACCCATTGACTTTGCTCTGGGGCCGCCCGTCACAGCATCTGATGTGGCCAAGTAAGTGTGGTAGCAGAATGAAGGGATCTGGCGCTGTGTAGCTTGCTGAGTCATTTGGCCTGATACTTTGCAGCCTGGTCTTACCTCACCCTACCCTATCAGCTGTGCAGTTGCCCCATGGCCTGCCAGTGCCAGTGCCAGTGCTCCCGCTCTGAATGCTGTTTGTCACTCCTGCTTGCCTTGCTGTAGGGCTCTGTCTATCAGCCTACCGATCGCACGAGAGCACCTGCTGACTGCCGAGCTAAGAGGCGTTGTTTGCAGAGATGACGGGCCTGAGGGCGTGCGCTTTTACCACAACTTCTTCAGAGCCTTGCAAGTGGGGCAGACCTGACTCTGGGCTTGACACACAAGTGCTACATTTGATTGTCGAGCAACAACCCTTGGGTACCCATGCCCCTGTGTGCGATAGCATCCATGTCATTGAAACTATGCTGCATTGAGGCCAAGTGCTCCGGAAGCCTTCAACAATGGCTCGGCTTGTGTCAGCTAGATCCTGTTATGCCTTCATGGTCTCCGTCAGCTCTTTCCTCGTCTCCACAAGCTTCTCCTCCAGCGTGGCCCGCTTCTGCTTCAAAGTGTCGATGTCAGCAGCAGCAGCCTTGATGGCGTCGGCGCTTTCCTGCAGAATGTTTGCCCGGCTGTCCAGGAAGTACCTGTCGTGGCATGCAAGTAGTCGTGCCTGCTTGTTAGCACTTGACTGCAACTGCCTACAGGAGCAGGGAGGGCAGCATGCCCACCACTAACAAGCGTCCTCTGCATCTCGTAAACTCTCCCATTCAACTCACGCACGCCCGATCTGCTTGTATGCTGGCGTTGTGTCTGGCAGCGCTTGCAGCTCAGCTGATACCAGCTCTAGCCGCTGCTTTGTGTGAATGGCAGCACGCTCTTGCTGGCCAACCTGCATGCAGAACGATTCACCCGCATAGGTATGCTTGGAAGTGCATGGCAGGAAGTGCATAGTGGCGTAAATCGTTTGCAAGTGTGCTCACTCGCTGCAGCACTTGAATGTTGGTCGTGTACCGCTCCTGCAGCTCCAGCAGCGCCTTCTCCACCTCCTCCCGGTCAGCCATCTTGTTGCGCGAAGTTCCGCAGGCGTTGATGGAGTTGGGACGCTGAAGGTTATGTGTCGATGGCACCTGATGCTGCACTTGGCTATTGAGCAGGGCACGCGCAGCTCGAGTTTGCAAGCAGGGGCTCCACGACTAAAGAAACCAGTTTGCCGTTGTCCCAACTCAAGCACTGCGAGGACTCCATTCGCGCAAACTTGCTGCTCAGTAAGCAGCATCATGTCCGGCCTGGTGCAAGCAGTGCGGGCCCTGGCCAGCTTGGGCCTGAAGGCCCAGGTGCAGAAGGCGGATGTCATGCTCATGCAGGCTCGCAGGATGGGTGAGTGCTCGTTTCACGGCATTAACCTGGCAAACACGTCGTGCTTATGAGTACCAGCCTCAGCGCATCGGACTTTCAGGTGCATGGCGTTCATGCTTGCTGATGCTTGCGCTGACGCGCACCACCCCGCACCTGGGAGCGCAACCATGCAGGTGGCGGTGGCCCTGTCGGCTTCATGCATCACGCCAAGGGCAAGCCCACGCCACCTGAGTACCAGGGGCCTGAGTTCATCACCTATGCGGGCCTCACCATCTCAAAGCCCAAGGCGGACTTTGAGCACTACTGGACCAAGTTCATTGGCGGGCTTGTATGGTAGGGATGGCATGCATGCTTGTCGGGGGGGCCATGCATGCAGAGGTGCGGCACTCAGACGTACGCACAGCTTCATTGCCAAGTTGCTGAAGGAATTTGCGCCCTCATAACGCAGGTTCACCATGCTGTACCACTTCTCGATCAACTGGGAGGAGCACTGGGTAAGAGCTGCAGAGCAGCAACACATTCGGGCCTGACCTGAACCGGGATGCGACCGGGATGGAGCATGTCTGTCCCGTGCGGTGAGCAAGCATCATGCAGAAACATGGCTGAAGTGCAGCTTAACTTCCTCCCTTTTGTGCAGTATGGCGACATCTGGGTGTTCGAGAAGGACGTCCAGATGAATGGCTGGGACGATGAGCATGGCCACGGGCATGGCAACAAGCACCACTGATGCAGTCAGCTGGATGCAGCGTAGCGTCCGCTAGCATAGTTACCAGGTGATGCTGCTAACTTGGGCACAGGCGCAGCCTGGGAAAGAGATACCTGGTGCCAGCCAGCGGACAGCTCGCCAGTGCAATAGCTTGACAGGGCCGGATGCTGTTAAGCTTTCAACGCGGTTCTGATGTGCTACACGTACTCATTGACATTGACGCACAGGCCAAACATAGCATGTGCACATGCTTGCCCCCCGTTCTCATGGGACTCAGCTGCGGCTTTTGGCTTATTTCTGTTTTGCAAAGGTGTAGATGCGTAGGACTAGGAGCAGTGACTACGCTGCATTGCATGCCTGCATAGAGATTCCCATCTTCTTGTAGATTTACTCCGTGGTTCCATGTTGGCCAGCTTCAAGGCTTACAAATTGAGTTTGGCCATGCCACTGAACTGGCGATCGCACCACCCTGCAGAAAAAACACAGAGATAGTTTTAAATAGAGAACCGATTCACACACCGGCATTGGTGCGCGTCAGCGATTCTCCGCTGTTTCAAAGCCGATGTAGGAGGAGGCGTGCGATGGTCGGCTTCGACAACAAGCAGTCCGTCCGCCTGGGCGGCAGGACTCAGAAGGAGAAGACCAAGTAGGGTTGCACTGAATCATACCCTTGCATGTGGAGACATGCAATAGCACAGCTTTGGTGTGCATGGCAAAAACGAATGTCAAACTCGAACCTTCTCACATGCTGCCAGGGAGGAGCTCCTGGCAGAGGTACGTGCTGAGCGGGCAGCACGTGGCGATGCCAAACGCCGCACAGCAGCAGCCATCTCCATCCAGCGCCACTGGAGGGGCCACGTATGCCGCAAGGCCACCCGCACACAGCTGCTGTCCTGGTTTATGACCACCTTCAGCCCTCTGGTCACGGACCAGCAGGCACAGGTCAGCCCGGAGGTGATTGTGAGGCAGTTGGTGCCCACCGCGCTGTTCCTGCTTGGAGCAGGGCCCGGCCAAGGTCGCAGCCTGGCGCAGAAGCAGGCGGCGGCTGCAGCACCAGCAGGGCCAGGGACACCCGGCCAGGGCACGAGCAGGGGCAGTGCAGGCAGCAGCAGCGCTGCAACGCCGCTTGCCCTGCAGGCCTTGGGGACCGGTGCAGGTGCCACACAGCCGGGTGCCAGTACAGGTACAGGCGCAAGAGTGGGAACCTCGCTGCTGCCTGTGGCGCGCTGCCTGCTGGCGCTTCTCATACGCTCCTGCACCACGGAGGCTCCTGCCTCATGCTGTCTGGCGCTGGGCATGGCGCCTGGTGTTGCCAGCGACGAGGTGCGTCATTATGAACAGCCCATTGCGACAACCTGATGTAACGTCATAGCCACAAGGTGGCACGCATACAGCAATCGTATCAACCACTCCTCAACCACCTTTCAAGCGCCACATATGCGTTGTGACGTCAGCTGCACGAAGTTGCTAGCTTGTATCAAGCTGGCAGCAGCACCGGCGCAGCAACAACACTCAATGGTAGTCAGCTAGCTCCTCCGCTGCCTCGCCATCAAACCCCCACCCTGTGCCCGTTCGACTCCGCAGGTGGAGCGGCGGTGGCGGCGGCAGGCGCCCCAGCTGCTGCGCGTGTGCTGCCGCCTCGTATGCTGCCCCGGCGGCGACGCCCTGGTGGACGCTGCTGCGGTGCGATTGCTAGGCGTCATGACGGACGCGGCGCTGTGGAAGTGCACAGACGCCGGCACCGCAGGTAAGCATCTTCCATCAGCAACATCAGCATCTTTCATCAACCACTGGTCATGTCTTCCGCAGTCCTGGAGGGCGCACAGCACGAAACCCCAAACCAGCGTGGCTGTCAGGGGCCGGATGATGCGTGTGCTTGCTATGAAAGCGCAACGGAGGGTGCAGGGGAGGTGCTTGCTCGACAGCCGCACCACTTTGATTGCAAGCCAGATTTGGGGGGCTGTCGCACGCTTCCTGCTGTAACGTCCACATTCTCAAGCTGTACTTGATTACTCAGCCTGACCCCTGCGGCATACCTGTCAGCATGTTGCCGTTCAACCATTGAGCCTCTTTGTTTCTTCAATTTGCACCTTTGCGCCTGCTGCACACCTGTCTGCACCTGTCATGCTTCCCAGGGTGCACCGCCTAACGACTGCCGTGTGCCCTCTGCCTTCCCCGCAGAGTCGAGGGCCGCGGCGGCGGCGGGCCTGCGCCTGCACCTCGCATCAGACCCATGGCCACTGCTCAGCGCTCTGCTGCGCTGCACGCAAGCCGCCAGCACGCAAGCCCCCGCCGCACCCGCCGCATCTGCCGCACCCGCTGCGCCTTCTCCTTCTTCACCACAGCAGCAGCAGCAGCAGCAGCAGCAGCAGCAAGCAGCAGCAGCTCGCGCCCCAGCGCCTGCCGCCGCCTCACCTGCTGCTCAGGTTGTCAAACTGCAGGCCCTAGTGTCTGCGGTACTAGCGGAGGGACTGGCGGGGATGTCAAGCTCCCACGGGGCAACGGCGAGCGGCGGCGGCGGTGGGGGTGGCGGCGGGGGCGGCGGCCACGTCATTGCCGCCTGCGCCCAGATGCTGCTGCAGGGAGCAACGTCTGTGGATCAGCTGGCAGAGGGCATTCGGGTGCGTGAGGGC
>JAWZTI010001621.1:0-12361 GCA_039880955.1 Chlamydomonas urium | reverse complement strand
GGGTCTTTTGTGCCCTTGTGGCGCTCTACGGGCTGTACGATGGCCTACGAACAAATCATGCCCTGCCTTGTCATGTCGCAGGCTTGAAGCTGTGCAGAGAAGCAGCTCTCACTCACTGTTGTGAGACTTTGCCTCTTCAACATGCACCAGTGGTCACGCGATGGGGGCAGTCAAGATTCATCATGCCCACACCCTGCCTCTTGCTGCAGGTAACAGACTGTGTATCCGTCTGCTGCTCCGAGTTTGCAAAGCTGAAAGCGTCCGACCTTGACGTGGAAGTGCTGCGCATGGCCTTCCTGTAAGTCACGCAAAGCTTGTTGTGCAATTGAGATGCAGTAGTACAATGCGGTGGCGACAATGTGTGGGGGACGGCAGGGCGGCAGGGCGGCGGCGCCACCCTGGGCGTTCGCTGGCGTGCTGGTACCGGTTGCCAAGCGGCTACCCCAGGCCCAATCAGAATCACACACGCTGCTTCCACCCACCTTCCTCTGCTCCCACCAGTGCCTTGAGAGTTGATGCCATGATTGGTGGCGCCACCCTGGGCGTTCGCTGGCGTGCTGGTACCGGTTGCCAAGCGGCTACCCCAGGCCCAACCAGAATCACACACGCTGCTTCCACCCACCTTCCTCTGCTCCCACCAGTGCCTTGAGAGTTGATGCCATGATTGGTGGCGCCACCTCGGGCGTTTGCTAGCTGGAGGTGGTTACGGAGCAGCTATTTCACTGCCTTCCAACCCCCACACCCTCCTCTCCCAAACAATGACCAACCCTCCCCCCCTTGCACTCGCCAATTTTTTTAAGGATTGATGCCATTGTCAGCGGCGCCACCCCGGCGTTTGCCGTCGTACTGGAGGCGGTTACAGAGCGGTTACTGGAGCTGTTTCAGGACGTGGTGGCGATTGTTCGCAGCCCGACATTACTGGTGGGTGGTTGGGGCGCGAGCGAGCAACGGGTTAGGGCAGTGCCTTCCTGTCGTTGACCTACCTACCTACCTACCTGTGGTCTGCTTTGCCCTCATGGTGCCCTGCGGAACATAAAATTGTTCACCTGCTGCTGCAGCCTGCCTCGGCCCCTTCGCTCCCTTAGCCCAGCTGAGCCCGCAACACTACCCTTCGCCACTGGTGCGATGCAGATGCACGTCACACACTGTTCCGCAGTGCGCATCCGCTTCCCCTCACTTCCACCCCCCTGAACCAAAAATTCTTATGAATCCCCACGGATGCCCCGGCACTTTGCACTCTCAACTCCTGACGCTGCCCTTTGCGGCTGTCGCGGTGCTGCTGCGCGGCAAACATACACTCGGCCGCAAACATCTTCCCACTTATCTCAAGTCCCTAGACCCTCCCCACTCCCCCTCATCCCCTCCCTACCTGCAGGCTCAATTTCTGACGCTGCCCTTTGCAGCTGTTGCAGCGCTGCTGCGTTCCGACCGTGTGGTAACAGACAGCGAGAACAGCGTGCTTGTACTGGCAAGCCTGTGGGTGTGCCGCAGCCCCATGGCCCAGTACTGTACCGCCGAGCAGCTGCGGTACATTGCAGGGTGCATCAGGTAGGTCTGGGGGCAGCCGCAGGACTTGCATCAATCTCTTTCTTTTCCTTAATCTGAAGTACTGACGCTTAATATATGTGTGGAGTGTGAGGAAGCTCCCCTTGTTTAACAGCTGACACAGTGTGTGGCGCCTGTCTCCGTACCCTGCAGCGTGCCCATCTCAGTGCCGCACCTGCTCACCCGGAGCTACTCGTGTGGGGTGCTCCCCAACATCTTCCCTTTGCACATAAGCCACATGAGTTGGCGCCTGCCTCCATTTTCAACCCCCACCTGCACCCCGCTTTGCAGGTTGGGCCTGCTCACCCCAAGCTACCTCTGTGGGGTGCTCCCCAACATCTGGTGGTTCGTCTTTGCAAAGCATCAGACAACGCGGCGCCTGCCTTCCTCCTCCTGTTCTGCAGATTGGGCCTGCTCACCCCAAGCTACCTGTGTGGGGTGCTCCCCAACATCCGGTGGTTCTCCTTTGCAAAGGATGCGGCCGGCCCCTACTTCCAAGCCCTGCAAGCACGCCTGATACCTACACAAGAGAGCCGTACGTTGCTGCAGGTCAGAATCTAGGATAGGTAGGGGGCCAGGGAGCGGGGAGGGAAAGGGGGAGTCCCTGACATCCCTGGCATCTAATCTTGCAGCCACCGGGCAATGATCATGACACCTCATGCATGCAACGCAACGCCGCAGCACCGCAGCGTCCAGTCATGTCGCGTGCTTATCCCTGCCGGTGGAAATCCCTGGCACTCATCGCGCCTTATAGGCTCTTAGCATGACCTACCTACCTACCTTGCACACCAGGCGCAGGGGCAGAAGGCTTATGGCGCAGGGCTGCCTGGCATGATCCAGCCTCGTGTGCCTACCAAGGAGCAGGTGCTGGAGCTGACATTGGAGATAGAGGAGAAGAGCCTGGCGGAGTACCTTAAGGTGTGGGCAGTTGTGTGAAAGTGTGGGTGCAGGGGGCTGTACAACATCGTGCCTACTTCCACGGCACCCGACTGCCCATGCTTTCCACTTTTCCCACGCTAGGCACCTGCCCCCGGCCCCTCCCTCCATGCAACCCGCGCAGGCAGGCCACCTGCAGTTACTGTCTCTGGTCAGCGCCAGCGGTGCAAGTCTGGACTCTGTGCCGCCAACCGCTAGCAGTAATTCCCCTTCTGGAACAGCCAGCTCTCCTGCAGCAGCAGCGGCAGCAGGAGGGGGGATGCGAGGTGTGCAGGTCAACAGCGAGACGACGTTCTTCTCGGGCTATCTCTTTGGAATCAAGCTTGTGTTTGGTCACACTTCCACCCCCACCCCCACCCCAGGGGCGGGGGCGGGGGCGGCGCAAGCAGCAAGCGCTTCTTCCTCCGGCCCTGGGGCAGCAACGGGGCAATCTGGCGTGCCGGCTGCCGTCTCTGGTGACGGAAGTGTGAGGGGAATATTCCGGATGGGATCTGCTCGCAAGGCGGTGCCCGCAGCGGCGGCGCCGCCCGGTGTGGCAATGGGTGATGCCAACGCCAGCGGTGGCAGCAGCGGCGGGGGCAGAGGAGGAGCGGCGGCGGACGCTTCCAAGAGCGTTGTCGTGGGGGGCGAGCCGCGGCTGTCAGTTACACCCAGCGTCTTTGCCACCCTGCCCCCCGGTGCGTTTGCGTTGCTTCAAGCAATCTGCTTTTCAAGGGGTCAGGGGCGGATGTTGGGCTGTCGATTACTTTCACCATCCTGCCCCCCCCTGACTTTGTGTTGCTTGTGCCCTTCGAATGCCGGCTCGTAGTTGCAGACTCAAGGCTACAGCAAGCGGAATAGCATTGACGTTTACGCCCCGCGTTCTCACTTTTCGCACAGCACCTGCCTGCTGCACTCATGACCTCTTCCCCCCTGCGTCCCCTGCAATATGTTGTGTCGTGGCAGCGTGTTCACTGTTTGCACAGCGCCTGCCTCCTGCCCTCATCAGCACTTGCCCCCTGCCTCTACAAGTGCCCCTGCCTCTACAAGTGTCCTGCCTCCCCTGCATCATGTTGTGTTGTATCAGGTGAAGAGGCGCTCCTGCCGCTGTCCACCCCCATCAACGTGTGCTTCCGCTGCTCCCTCGAAGCCATGGGACCCTACGGCACTCCATTTGCTGCTGCAACCTTCACAGGGGGCAGCTTCATGAAGCCGGGTGGGTAGAGTGCTGGGCAGGGGCGACGTGTGTCCGGCTTTGCAGCCGCGGCTGGGCTGATGTGCTTGGTGCGTGGTTTGCTGCCGCACCGGTCACCGGTGGAAGCTTTATGAAGCCAGTTGGGTGGAAAGCAGTGTTGGCAGGTGTGAAAAGCAGTGTGAAAAGCAGTGTGAAAAGCAGTGTGGAGAGCAGTGTGGCAAGCGAGGCAGGCGGGGATGGGCAGGGTGTGGTGTGTGGAGAGCACGACTTGAGCCGTCCCACCCCTCACACGTTTCCCTCCCTCACACTTTTCAGGGGAGGAGGCAGAGAGCTCAGTGGCGGTGTCCAACTTCTTCCGCAAGGTGAGAGGCTGCTGCTAGCGTTAACGTTGCCAGCGCTGCTCCGCTACCCTTTATCCCTCATGTGCTTGCCACGAACTGCAACGGTACCGTTGCATCTGGCGGTGCTGCAGTATTATAGTGTTGCACAGTCTGGAGGGTGTACGCAGTACACACAGCTCCTGCACAGGAAACACAGCTCCTGCACAGGGAACACAGCTCCTGCACAGGGAACACAGCTCCTGCACAGGGAACACAGCTCCTGCACAGGGAACACAGCTCCTGCACAGGAAACACAGCTCCTGGAACACAGCTCCTGCACAGGGAACACAGCTCCTGCCCTGGAACCCTGATCACTTGCTACAGCGTGTCTTGTTGCGCACCCCCAGGCCGCATGCTGCATGATTTCAAAACCTGGGTATCACCGCGGGGCAGCATGGCAGCCCTTCCTCAGCACCCACGATCATGACTGACACCTTGCCCCGAAGTTCTGATCGATAATGTTCACACGTTTTTTTGAAACCCCTATATATTTAGCTCGGCCTCATGCTGCATGACATTGCTGCGTGGCAGCCCTTCCTCGACACCACGACCATCACGCAAAGCCTGCCGCAAAGGCCTGATCAACAGCCTGTTGCCCAGCTGCTGCCCAACCAATGCTTGTGCATTCCATCGCACCGTCCAGGTCGGCCCCACACTGCATGACATCGCTGCATGGCAGTCCTCCACAGCATTGATTCCGCTTGTTCACTCAAGTGTTACTCTACATTGATCATGTGTTCACCCCTGTAGGTCGGACCCACGCTGCATGACATCGCTGCATGGCAGTCCTCCACAGCATTGATTCCGCTTCTCCACTCAAGTGTTACTCTACATTGATCATGTGTTCACCCCTGTAGGTCGGACCTACGCTGCATGACATCGCTGCATGGCAGTCCTCCACAGCATTGATTCCGCTTCTTCACTCAAGTGTAACTCTACATTGATCATGTGTTCACCCCTGTAGGTCGGACCCACGCTGCATGACATCGCTACATGGCAGTCCTCCACAGCATTGATTCCGCTTCTTCACTCAAGTGTTACTCTACATTGATCATGTGTTCACCCCTGTAGGTCGGACCCACGCTGCATGACATCGCTGCATGGCAGCCCTTCCTCTGCGACGGCAAGCTCAAGCTCAAGCTGGTGCTGCAGGGTGCGACACTGGAGTGATTTAATCCGGCTGAGGGGATCGAAAACGAGGAAGCGGTTGAACAGGACAGCACTGTTGGGCGGACCATGGATGCATGGCCAAGCCACAGTGTGTGGCCCACAGACCCACAGATGGTGTTGCAGGTTGCTGCGCTGGAGCAAGCTGATTCCTAGGCATCCTTAGGTGTCTTAACTTATATACCTAGCACACAGCAAGTAAAATGGTAGACTCCGTCTGCCGTGAAGAGCTAGAGGAGGAAGCTTTCTCAAAAATGAGAGTGGCGTGGGTTCATGGTCAGCCCATGCCGGTGCCGCCAGGGCAGCTGCGCCGGCGTCTCTGTCAGATGCACCACTGATGCTAACGCTCGCCGCCTGCACCCCGTTGATAAGCATTTTGGGCAAAAGCTTATCATCCCTACCCTTGTGAAAGAGGTAGTGGTTTGAGCATTGATACACATTATTGTTTTGTTTCGTTAGCTTCTCAAATCCTGCTATTCTCATGTCAATCCGGCTGTCTGCCTTGTCTTGGACGTGCCTACACCAGCGCTTGCGCAAGAAAGCATGCACCGCGGGATTGTAGGCAAGCAGTGGGGGCAGGTGTGTTTTGATGAGGGAGAGGAAGCGAACATACTGCTCTGTGGTGACGGTACTGCAGAACCTGCGCCAATCAAGCTTTATGCTGGTAGGTGGTGCTGTACTGTGTGTGGCGATGCATGATTGACTGCATCCTTTGTAGAAGCTTATGTCAGTTGCGCCTTTGCCTCCTGCTTACAGGCATTGTCACAGCAGCATCCGCCCTGATGGGTGTTGAGGCCACAGTGGGCAAGACGTTGTCAAAGTGGGTGCACGTCCCTGTTCCAGGTTCATGTTAACAGCATGCCTGTGCAAAACGTCACCGGCAAATGCAGGCAACCTAGTTGTTACAAGCCAGGAGTGACAGGCCTGCAAGAAACGTTTCACATAGCCTTGATTGTCTGCCACACAAAGGCAGCGTAGCTGCTGGATTACGCACACAGCAAAGGAAACTCTACAACTTCATGAGTGACCCGCGTGCAAATTCGTGGGTTGAGGCGGGCCTGGGCACAACGTCAACACCTCATGAAAATCTCAGGGCACGTAGGGCAGGCTAGGTGCCAGAAGTGAGCCTGGAATCAACCTCTTGTCCTCTTTGAACAACCACCAGAGCTGCAGCTCAGTAGTGACCTGGAGCGCCCTGGTTGGCCCCTGGGTAGCCCTGTGCGGCCTGTGGGTGGTAGCCCTGTGCAGCCTGTGGGTAGTAGCCCTGTGCAGCCTGTGGGTAGGAGGCCTGTGGGAAGTTGCCATGGGGCGCTGCATGGACCTCGATGAAGCCACCGACACCCCTGCGGTGCAGGTGCTCCAGCTGCTGTCTCACTCCCTCCATGATGTTCAGCATCTCAGTGACATTCGCGGCTGCCTGCTTGGAGCGCTTCTTCTTGACGGCCTTCTTGATGAGTCCGACCGGCGTGAATCCCACAAGCACGGCCGTCGTGATTTGGGCCCCGGCGAACGCAGCAGTCAAGGCACCTGTGCCGGCTGTGCCGCCAATGGCACGTGCTGCTTCAGTCAGGCGACCCTCCTGGATCTCAGGGCTGGTCTCAAGCTCAGGTATTCCCCCAACCAGCTGAGCAGCGTGCTCATATTTAGTCATGGCAGACTCACACAGTTGCTTTGCAGGGAAACGACCGTCATGGGCCTGCATGTTGATGGGCAGATGGATGAAGGATGTTACCGTCTACAACATGCGTGTCATTCACAGAGAACTATCAGCTGTGTGAGCCAGCGGCCACCATTCAAGCCACTTTCGGTCACGAGCCTATCAATCCTGACCCATTTGTGCAGGGGTTGTATGCGCCCTCGCGGCGCCCCAAACAACTGACACAAACAGCACCACCATGCTTTAGAGCAGATCTGGCCAAAGTCATGCCCAACATCGCCATTTGACTCACAATTGTCTTGCCCGCCTCCTTCCAGCCGTCAGCAGGCATAGCTTTGGCTGCTGCTATGATGCCGGACTGCTTCTGCAGCGTTTCCACCGCTTGCTTAAGGTCAGCAACAGCGCTCTCCACCAGGCCATAGGCTTGGGCAACATCTGCAGCAGAGGCATGGGGTGCCTCCCCGGAAGGGTGGGGAGGTGGCAGTCCAGGGCCGCTGGCGTGATCATGGCCGGGCACGTATCCACTGTATCCAGCAGATGAACCATTGTTGCTGGTCCTCTGCCTGCTGCCATCGTTGCTTCTCCTGGCCCTGCTGCCATCTTCAGAGCTCCTGATCGCCCCAAAGGCTGCATCCTTGCCCTCCTTGATGACTCCTCGAAGTGTGTCGGTGATGAAGCCCATTCAGCGACCCTGCGACCATGCGTGGTGCATTCGACACACTGGTCTGACATGTCGGCACAGCAGTCATGCACACACAGCAGCACTGATTCACCAAGCACAAGGCGCTGCGTGAGGTAGGCAGCGGCGGCAGCAGCGACAAGCTGTCTGGGATGGCGCACCTCGGGGTACACTGCGATGTACGTGAGTATAAGTCCAGCAAGGGTGCACAGCTGCTGTCGCAGGTGTTGAAAAACGCTTACGCCGTGCTGAAGCCCGGCTTGCCCCGCCGTGCACTGTGGTGATGCTCGTGTGGATCCCGAAGCTCCAAACTCGGTGGGAATTTTCGTCCTGGGGTTGTTTACGGTGGGCTCAAGGGCAGTAGAATTTTTGTCATGCTGCTCTACATGTCCAGCGGTCCCTTTCACTGCTGCCATCCTAAAATCCCGCCGTACCTTGACCAGTCGCCTCCCGTCGGCCGTTGGCCAACCAGCTCCCCAGGCTAGGCGAGCCACTGCAGCAGGCGCGTGCCGACTTCCGTGGCTCTCAACGCAGGCCTAGCACGCAAGAAGGGTTCCAGTAAGTGGGTGCTCGTCGACTTGTAACACCTAAACGCGGTGGAGCATTGCTGCACAGGCCCGCATTTCAACAAGTGCATGGGGCCCGTGCTCCGCTCTCTGCACGTAACACTCAAGCCAAGTTGCCCACCAGAAGCGAGGAGGGCTTCATGCAAGCAGCACTCAATCTGGGCTCGGCAATTTCAGTCTCGGACCATGCAGAAACGCGGCTGTCCCCTACCTGTGCATGAGACAGGCGGCAGCAAGTGGCTGATACAGGAGTGGCTGTTACTCATGCTGTAACCATGCAGGTGGCCTGGTCAGTGCACTCCTCGCCTACCCTGCGAAACCAGATACAGGCTGCTGACATGCAGGCGATGCAGTGGCTCAAAGTTGACCACATAGCAGGATGCACTGCCAGCACGCCGGTGGCTTAGGTGGCTAAATAACCAGCTTCAGCAGCTGCGCAGAGCCTTTGCTAGTAAGGCAAGCTGAAGGTCGTGGCCAGACTTGCCATCGGTCATGCAGCTAATGCAGCAACAGGCGCAACAGGAGTTGTCCACCTGGGTCAGCAACACTACGGTACACCGTTGTGTCCACCACATGCATGTGTCCTTGGCACCAGCTTACTTGGTACCATTGCCAGCGTGTTTGTAAAGGCTCAGGTGAAGGTGAATGCCCTGGCGCGGGGATTGATGCACATCCCCAGTGTGTGTGAGAATGCTGTCCAACCTTTTGACTTGTCTCAGCACCACAAGGCCGCTGTGTGGCCACCCCTTGCCCGCAAGATCGCAAGCTGCCTTCGAAGCAGCATGGCCAGCGACAGCGGCGCAGCTACCAACGGCCTGCATGCCGCCCTTGGCTCGCTGCAGCTCGACGCTCCGGGCCCGGAGTCGCTGCTCGAGCGCGGCCAGCCGGACGCCGCTTTCCTCGCTGCCCGCGCAGCCCTGGAGCGGCTGCAGCCATGCGAGCGGGGCCAAGGTGCGGTCGGGAGCCCATGCGGGCCCATGGGAGCTTCTCCGCTTGAGGTGAACCTCCTTCCCAACGTTGGGAACCAGTGCCATGCGCGGCCTAGGGGACGGGCCATTTCAGCTCTGGCGGAAATGCGTCAGATACAGCAGAGTCAACCATGTCGGGCAACCAAAACTTGCGTGCCACAATGGATCGCTGCACACACGTATGCATGGTGACAGCCGCTGCCCGCCATGAACCGGCCCAGGCCCATAACTCAACTTCCTCCGGCTCACTCGCCCCTGCCTCAGGAGGCTGCCCTCCAACCTTGCATCTTCAGTCAACAAAAGACCCCAAGCGGAAGCATGCTCACCCAGATTATCCTCCCCCCTCTGCCCCCCCTCAGCCCCTGCCTGCCGGCTGTGGGCAATCATGGCTCGCTGTCTGGAGCAGATGGACAACCTGACAGCGGCTTACAGCCTCCTTATGAAGGGCGCGGCACAAATGCTGCAGCCAAGTGAGTACGAGAAGGAGACGCGCAGATGCAAGGGGAGGGGAGGAGAGGATGGTAGCCACTACCAAGGTGGTGGGGTGGGGCGAAGCTGTGCAGTGCCTGGAGCAATTTTACAACCTGACAGCGGCTTACAGCCTCCTTGTGAAGGGCGCGGCACAGATGTTGCAGCAAGGCAAGTTGGCGGAGCGAGGAGTTGGAAAGGGAGCGGGGAGTGGGTGGGAGCTGCAGGGGGTGAGGAAGAAATGGTGAACGCGTCAGCAACCTGGTAGCGTCCTGCAGCCTCCATATGGGGCACGGCACAGATGTTGCAGCCAGGTGCAGGGAACATCTGTAAGAGCAAGCGGGGGCCAGGTGGGATACGCCAGCTGGGTTGCGATTACAGCGTCAACATCAGCACTCAAGACACGCCAGCTGGGTCGAAATTGGCATGTTGACAGCAGCAGTCGCGACACGCCTGCGGGGCCGCAACTACACTGTTAGCATCAGCACTCAAGGCATATGAGCGCGGCTGTTGCTGCCATATAACCTGCTTCCACCTCGAGCTGCCTTATTCCCCCCCTCTCGCCCCCCGCTGTTTGCCGCGCAGCTCTCAAGCAGCAGCTGTGCCACCAGGCAGTCATGCTGCTCGGCGCACTGTCCAAGAGAGGACTGCACCTGCACGCAGTACCCCCTGCCTTGCCAGACAGACCCCTGCATGCATCCTTGGCCGAGGAAGAGGGCGGGTCTTGTCCAGAAGCTTCTCTGGGCAGTACAGTTGGGGTGTCAGAGGTGGCAAGGGCATCAAGGGCAGCCCCTGCGGCTGCCGTGCACAACACCATGCCCCAGGGCAGGGGTGCAGGCGCTGCAGCCCAAGGAGCGGCGGCGGCAGAGGCAGCAAGCGCAACAGCTGCAATACCCGCAACATCTGCAACACCTGCAGTGCATCTATCAGCGGCGGCTGCGGCGAGGGCGCCCTTTCCGATGGTAACAGCGCGGCGCATCTTGCTGCTGTCAGACATTCACGTGGACCGCCCTGGTGGCCACAATGTGAAAGCGCTGCAGGGCATCAGCGGCACAGCCTTCCTGCAAGACGTGCTGTTGGTGCCAGGTATGGGGGAGAGTCCAGGGTACGAGGGCAGGGGGAGAGCAGCAGGCATGAAGGGGGACGAGGGGCTGCTGCTGCTGCCAGGCATGCAGGTGGACCACCCTGGTGGCCACAATGTGAATGCATTGTAGAGCATCAGCGGCACAGCCTTTCTGCAGGATTCGCTGTTCGTGCCAGGTGTGAGGGATTGTCTCGCGGGTAAGGACAGGAAGGGGTGCCAGGGCTTCTGCTGTCAGGCTTGTGTGGATCGCCCGGGGGGGCCTAGGGGGCGGCACAACCATGAGGGACAAGGTGACTCAGGGGACACCTGGGTCGGTGCGCTGCAGCTGCCCACCGCTCAAGTGTCGTCACTATCAACAAGGTTGATTTGAAGTACCACAATTTCCTTCCTGGCCCTGTAGGTGATCTGGGGGACACGCTGGGGGCAGTGCGGCTGGCTCTGCAGCTGCTGCGGCCCAAGTTCAAGCGTGTGGTGTTCGTGCCTGGCAACCATGACCTGTGCGTGTACCTGATCAAGCCCATACAGTGGGCTGCAGTACAACTTGTTGAGCAACTTGCCATACACATTGTCCTTGCGATGTTGTGTCTTTGAAAGTCAGAGGGGCGGCGTGAGGGCGCACTGGACCCTTCTTCACAGCTGGTAGAGTGTCAAGAATGCTCCAATTTCAGCAGCAGCCAGGGTTCAGGTTTTGCGTGGCCAGCTGCCGCCTGACTTCCAGTTTTCCTGCCTATACTGCCACAGGTGGCTGCGACCTGGGAGCAGGGACGCGGAAACCTTTCCTGACTCATTCTGGTGCGTGGGCTGGGATGCAATTGTTGACCGCACCTGAGGGGGAAGCCGCATGGTACCTGACACACTTTGCAGAAGTAGCAGATGTGTTGTGGGTTACCCCGTGGGTAGGTCTGGACCTTCCCTTGTTTCCGCAGCCATAGCAGCCACCCCTTGCCACCCCTCCCTACCTTAACCCACATTTTCCATCTTGCTTGCCCCGCCCCCAACACCTGGTACCAGTAAGCTGTGGGCGGTACTGGAGCTGTGCCATGAGCTGGGTGTGGACGTGGGGCCCATGCGGGTCATGGGTGACCTCCACACCTCCCACACCTCCCACACCTCCCACACCTCCCACCAAGGGGCCTCACCCTTGCTGGTTGCCGCTGGGGCGGCAGGCAGCACGCTTGTTGGTGTGGGTGGCAATGCCAGACGCAACAAATCCAGGGAGGGCACCCCAAACAGCAACAGCGGCAGCAGCGGTGCGGCTGCCTGGGAAGGCGGTGGCGACGGAAGTGTGGGAGAGGAAGTGTGGGTCGTACCGCTGTTGTCGTGGTACAACTGCACTTTTGACGAGGCTGACCCTTCGTACGTGTGGCTGGGGGCGTGCTGTTACGGGGGGGTTACTTGGCGTAGCTGATGCAGCCTCTGCCTTGTTCTGTGTATCGCCTGACGTCGTACATCCGGCCTCAGATCTGGTCCTTCTCCAACCTCAAGGCTGCTGCTGCCCTGTGCATGTGCCCCCTGCCCTCGCAGGCCTGGCCGCTATCTGTTCGACTCGTTCTGCAAGTGGCCTGTTCGGGACCTGGATGTTTGGCAGGTATGAATCGGGGCGGTATCCAAATGTGTGGCAGGTGTGGACCCATGGGGCGCAGCACATTGCCAGGATTCCGGTTACCATGTTCATTTCTGCAGCTACCTAAGTAGCGGCAGACGATGGGACGCCAGCAGGGCAGAAAAGATGCGCCT
>JAWZTI010001620.1:0-12367 GCA_039880955.1 Chlamydomonas urium | reverse complement strand
TATTATTCTCACAGAGTATAATTCTCTCAGAGTATTATTCTCACAGAGTATAATTCTCTCAGAGTATTATTCTCACAGAGTATAATTCTCTCAGAGTATTATTCTCACAGAGTATAATTCTCTCAGAGTATTATTCTCACAGGGCAAGCCCTGGGCAATGACCCCACCTGCCATCGCCATAGGACCATGCCGCAGGGAAGGGCTTCAGCCGCACTCCCCCCCTACTGTGTCCCAATCTTCACACCAGTATCACCTCACCTGCCATTGTCTAGTCAACGCATCAACGAAGCCGTGCCCAAAGAAGCGCTTAAAACCCCCGCTGCCCTCCCTGTGCCCTCGTCTTTCCATAAGCATCAACCCACCTGCCATGGTCATGGCGCCTGCATCCATGGGGCCGTGCCCCAGGGGAGGGCCCTGCCTCATCTTGTTGACGGCCGTCACGACACCGTTGACGAAGGAGTCCAGCACCTTGCGGTGGATGAAGAAGCGCTCGCCGCCAGCGCAATTCTGGCCACAGTTCAGGAAGGCAGCCTTGATGGAGACGTGCACAATCTGTGCGGCAGGGGTCAGGTGGGGGCAGCTAAGGTCGAAATTGACTGTATTTGTGTTTGTCAATGCCATTGCTCGCCGCCAGCGCATAGCTTAAAGCTGTTTCAAGAAGCGAACAATCAATCTTTTCGCTCACGATTGCCCTGCTAGAGCACCGTAGGCCTCAGTACCTTATCACACTTTGCCCATTCCCACAGGCTAGCACGAAGCGGCGCCACGTCAGCGTCGTCGCACACGATGAATGCGTCCTTGCCACCCAGCTCTAGGACCACAGGCGTCAGGCCCTGATCAGCACACACATCCCCGTTAATGCCCTTTTCCACACTTGAACAAAGCACTCACCGGTGCCACGTCAGCGTCATCGCACACGATGAAGGCGTCCTTGCCACCCAGCTCCAGGACCACTGGTGTCAGCGTCTCGGCAGCGGCAGCCATGACCTTCTTGCCGACCACAGTCGAGCCAACAAAGATGACCTTGTCCACACCTGTGTGTGGGGAGGTGTGGAAGGATGTGCACATGTACTGAGAAAAGGGGCGTGGTGGGCGGGAGAGGGAGGGGAGGAAGGATGGGCTGAGCTGAGGGGCTGTTGGAACCTGGAACTAGATTATCTGTGATGCGCTTGATAGCTTTCACCCTGAGCACAGCTGCCTCAATACCACAAGAGTCTACAATGACAGCGGCGTCAGTCCATCGTAATCGGAGCCACTGCCCCACACCCCGCCCCCTTGCCTTTCACACACCCCTCCAGTGACAAAGGCGTCGCCAGCCCAACGTACCCCGTCACAATCTGCACAGGTCCTTTGCCCTCTGCATTGTCCATACGCTAGCCTCCACCCTCAGCCTTTGCGAACTACCCACCCCCCCTTGCCTTTTCCTTACCCACCTCCAGTAACAATGGCGCTGTCCGCCTCCCTGTAGTCCATCATGATCGGAGCCAGGGCCCCACACCGCCCCCTTCCTTTCCTTACCCACCTCCAGTAACAATGGCATTGCCTGCCTCCCCGTAGCCCGTCACAATCTGAACCAGGTCCTCCGGCGCCCCTGCAGCCTGCAGCGCGGCCTTGATGATGCGGCCATAGTACAGCGAGGACCAAGAGGCATGCTCCGAAACCTGTGGCAATCCGGAGAACGCGAGGGGGCGAGAATGATGCGGATGTGGCACAGGGAGGACAAAGAGGCATGCTACGAGACCCGTGGCGGTGTGGAGAAGGAGAGGGGTATGGTATAGGGTAGACCAAGAGGCACCTGTGGCAGTGCCCACAGGGGCATCCTCCTCGCACTCCCCTCCCTTTGTAGAGGTGATCGGTTTCAAGCAAGCCAAGTGCTGCACAAAGTCTCTAGCTGTCTGCTAAACTGCCCTTCCCCTCATTCCTTGTCAGGTATTGGCCAACTGTCAAGCCTAATGATGAAGATCAGGTATGCCTGATCATTTCCATTGGTTAGAATTGAGCATGCAGCCTGCCCCTAACCTCACCTTGATGATGATGGAGTTGCCGGCGAAGACAGCGGCCGTCAGGGGGTTGAGCACGTTGTGGAAGGGCCAGTTCCAGGGCACGATGGCGCCAACCTGTGTGCGATTGCAAAAGGAGGGAGAGCTTGGAAAGGCGGGCCAGCAACATTGACCAGGTGGGCAGGTGGGCAGGTGGGCAGCAGCTACACCATGGCAGTGGTGAAAACAGCCGTCGTGGTAAACGTTCAGCAATGCCGTGCCAGCACTGCAATGCGCAGCACGGGTGAAAGCAAGAGCACTTGCCAAGAGAGGTTTTGATAGTTGTGTGTCCATGATTGATCTCTGCAGCACAAGTGGCGTGCTTGCAGTGCAGCACGCAGTGTCCTGGTGGCGCTTGTGCAGCGTGGGGTGTGGGAGCGCAGGCATCAGAGATTTTCAGTACGTGTAGGAGCCTCTGCGGCACCAGCCTGAAGCTGGGACCTCGGCAAAAGAAAGGGTGATCATCAGCTGCCGTGCACGCTGTGCCATGTGCTTGCCCGGCATATGTAAACGTGACGGTGTGCCTGTTGCACTTCCAAGAAAGATGGTTGTGCTAAGCTTACTTGTTGCTATAAGCATAGACATTCATGCTGGCACAGGCATGTGAGAGATGACGGAGTGCATGCTTCCCTGCCCCTGCGGTCTAGATGCTGGCATGCTGGTGCAGAGTTGGACTGTGAATGCAGCCTTGTGAAACAAGCAAGGAGTTCGGCGAGCATCAGAGTGCATGTGTTGATGTCACAGTGTTGACTGTAAGCCAATACATACTGGACAGGAGGTACGTGTTCATCAGCTACCATACAACGCTGACAGACAGGTCACGTTGTACCATGCTACTGTACGCATGCCCACACAGACCAGCGAATGCATGGCAACACTTTGCATGTAGTCAAAGCTATGCCGTGCATGCGGTCAATGGTACGCTGCGCCCAGAGGAACATGTTATGACATGCCTGCTGCCCTGCCAATCTGGCCGAATTCTTGCAATAGTGCAACTTCAAGACCTATAGTGCAACTTCAAGAAAGCAGCAAGGGCCTGTTGTCCTATCAGAATTTTCAGTACGTTTACTTAGCTTCCCCGTGCCAGCTGAAAGCCAGGACTCAGCGAATACAGATGATATCATCAGCTGCCATGCACTGCTGTTCACAGCCAGGTTTTGTGCACTCAATATCATGCTTCAATGCACACCTCAGGCAGCAGCACTGATGTGGTGCGGGCATCAGAATTTTCAGTACGTTTATTCAGCTTCCCCGCACCAGCTGAAAGCCAGGACTCAGCGAATACAGGTGATATCATCAGCTGCCATGCACAGCTTTGACAGCTGGGTTTCATGCGCACAAATTGTTCGCTCTAATGCACACCTTGGGCGGCCGTTTGCGCGGTGCGGGCATCAGAATTTTCAGTACGTTTATCAGCTTCACAGTGCCAGCTGAAAGCCGGAACTCGGCAGATAAGAAGGATGTTCATCAGCTGCCAAGCGCTGGGTGCAAACACACGCAATGGCCTTGGTAACCCGCTCCCCACCAAGCACTTCATTCCATTCGTGTCCACCCATGCCAATCAACCCCCATCCCTCTCCCCCAATGCACTTCAGCGCCTGGCAAGTGCAAGCTTAGTGGGCAGGCACAGAACTCCTCAAACCCTTTTTTCCATGCATGCTCCGGCACCCCTTGCTGCCTTAGCTGAGCGATGGATGCAGCACAGGCGATGTGCGCAGCATGGGCATCAGAGATTTTCAGTATAAGTTTCAGCCTTCATGCAGCCTGGTGAAAGCCAGACCTCGGCGAATGTAAAGTATCTTCATCAACTGCCATGCTTTGCGTGCCCACACTGACAGGTGCGGACATGCCACACCCCAGCCAACGTTGTACTGTGAAGCCTCTTTTTCTGCCAGCTTTTGGCGCCCAGGCCTGGACCCAACCTCAAGTGCAACCCTGAGCCTCAGCCAACCCTGACCCCACCACCACCACCGCTGCTCACGCCGCTACATGCCCACCGGCCCTGTCCACCGATCCTGCCCCACCTACGCCCTCACTCACCACTCCAACGGGGTGATACTCCACACGAGCCTTCTTGTAGAAGGTCTGTGAGGCACAATAGGCAGTAGGTGACAAAAGTCAGCCAGGCACAGTCGTGCACAGTGGCTACAAGAGGTCACTCTTGCACCAATCTTCTGCCATACCCCAAGCCCACATGTTTAAGATACATTCTGCAACCCAAGTTCACCTCCAATGCACCTCGAGCCAACACATATACTGCATGCAAGCCCACACCTATACCTCAAGGGTTAAGCGCATTCCAGGCCCCCATGCGCAACCCAGGCCCTGCTCACCATGGCACCGGCGCTGCGCTGATCGGGCTTGAGCCAGCGCTCGCCCTCGTTGCACAGCCAGTTGATCTTCTCACACGTGACGACGACCTCGCCTAGGATGCCGTCCACCATGATCTTGCCGCTGTCACGAGCAGACACCCTGCAACGGTTGGAGTTCAGGGTTAAGCAATAATGTGATAGCGAGAGCAGCGAGAACAGGTTGAGGAGGTGCGATGGATGAAGAGGGTGCGAGCGTGTGAATTGAGGCGCGTGGGAGGAAAGGAGTGCTGCTAGGGCCAGCTGTGACAGCATTGCAGCTAGGGGCTAGGTGAAAGAGCGGTGGTGCAGCGGCAGCAGCGGATCAGCGGTGATGGGCTTGGGTATGTGACCGTTGCAAGTCAGCCAACACCCAGGATGTGGCTGGATCTGACCATTTCCAAAAGGGAAAACCCAGCCCCATTCCCATCCCCACACACTTGCAGATGGTCTCCTGGTTCTCAATGATGTATTTGAGCAGGATGCGCAGCAGCTTGCGGCGCTGGTTGAAGGACGAGCTCTTCCACTCCTGGGGGAAGGACGAATCAGCAGTGCAGCAGGTTTTCTCAGCCCGGCTTCATCTCAACTTGTCGACTGCAGTCATTGCAGACCTGCAGTCGTCTGCTTTGCATGTCTGCAGCCAGTGCTTCGCGCGCATTGAGCTGCTACTGCATTGCTTTTCCAACCTGTGGATGCAAGTACTGATCACGCTGCCTGTTCCTCACATCAGAACTTCGACCATGAATCAACATTCCTCAGCAATATGTGCTGATAGCACAGTCCGTCCCACATGCGACCCTACCATCAGCAATCTACGTCCTCACCTGGGCTGCTGCCTTGGCCTTTGCGATGCATGCCTTGACCTAAGTGCAGGAAGGGAGCAGCAATGGATCAGCAAGGGTCAAACAACAGGCGAGCTGGTGCAGGCAGGCAAACTGGTGGTGCAAGGAACACACACCTCCACTGCGGACATGGCGGGCACATGGCCCAGCAGCTGCATGGTGGCTGGGTCATAGCAGGGCACCACATGGGGGTCTGAAGGCTTGCTTGGGTCAAAGAGGGCCGCGTCGATGACCTCCGCCGTCTCCACTGCGAGCGGCAGCAGGAAAGGGCGGTGTCAACAGCATGATCGGGGAAGGAAGCTGCAGGCGGCAGGTGCGACAGGCGGCAGAAGCGCTCACATGCGGTGGTGGGCACCACGATCGTGGGGATGGCCAGCGTCCCAAGCAGGTCGCTGAGCAGCCACCACACTATATACACGCTCAGGGACGCGATGGCAGAGATGGCAAGCGCAGAGGGCAGCAGGCCGGGGTTGGCGCGAAGCACCGCCACCAGCTCCGACATGCCCTGTTGCAATGCCGCCAGCGCGGCCTCCATATCGTTAAGCGCGCTTATAGCTTCAACAAGGTACCTGAGGCCCACAATAGCACATGGTTCCATGGGCGTGTGGCATTGCCAGCGTTGAGGTGTGGGGCAGTGATCGCTGGCGCGCCCTAGTGCTAGGCTCTACCCAGCTGCCCTGCACGCGTCCTCACCATGAACTTCCCTCTAGACTCTGTAACAGACCTGCCCGATGACCATCGGCAAGCGCTGGCGGCGACGCTGGAGCATATGCAAGTGCGAGACAGGTCAGTGAGCGCATGCAACCAGCTGCAGTGCCGCCAGGACGTGACAATGGCATCGCATGAGGCTCTGCTCGCGATCCCCATTTGCATACAGTCTGAAGATGTACAACAACCTGGTGGAGCGCTGCTTCAAGGAGTGCACAGAGGACATGCGCAGCAAGTCTCTCAGCTCCAGCGAAGAGAAGGTGTGCTGTTCCTGCACTGTGACCCAGTAAACAGACGCACAGAGGCAGGGGCAGTGTTTTGGGGGCTGGCATATGATGTCGAGGCATCGCTGCTGCTCATGATCCTGCTCCATAACAATGGTCCTGACGCAGTGCGTGGCCAAGTGCTGTGAGAAGTTCATGAACATCACCTCTCGCGTCGGCATGCGATTCGGGGAGTTTTACAACGAGGTGCGTTACCTTGGGCCCAGCTCATTCAACTGCATGGTCAAGGAGTACGGGCGGGTTGGGGAAGGATAATGATTTTGTTGAGGGATTGGGACAGGGGAGCGTGTTTCCCGATTGGCGCCAGGCAGCTAAGTCGGGGAGGGAGGGGAGCATAACCAGCAGCTGCCATTGCAGGGCAGGAAGAGGGGGTCAATGCGCCGTCCCTAATCAGCACGGTGTCATTCAGTGACGTGTTGCTGCTGTGTCTCCGCATCCCACTTCCAAGCATAGTCGCAGCCTGCTCTGCTGGCTGCACGCTGCTGATGTGGCAGGACCGCTGCGAACCCTTTTTCCAATTGCCGCGTGCAGATGGAGAAGCAGGCGCAAGCGCAGCTGCAGCAAATGGTGGCACAAGCAGAGAAGAAATCATGACAGCCGGCTTCCTAGGGGAGATCAGGCTGAGCAGGGTGCCAACATAGCATAGATCTTATTGGGACCTTGCTATTCGTTGTGAGGGGAGGTGTAAAGGCATGGGCTTGGCTCCTGAATTTTGCATAGACCATCTCACTGCTGCCGGCCGGAAATGGCCGATGCCTGCTGGAGGCATGTTTTTGCATGCCTATGAATTCCAATCCTTACAAGGGATGGTGCATAACGGGCGTTTAAGTTACTTGCATGACAGACAATCCTGTGTGCCTGCAGCTGATACAGCGCTAGCACCCTGCAGCTGATACGACAGCATCACCTTTTCTTTGCAGGCATGAAGCAAAGAGTCAGATTGTTTTACAGTGCCATCAGTGGAGCGCGAGGCCAACTGCAAGTGTATGGAGTGAGAAGTACAGGACGCCACTTCTGGTCAGGCTAAGGGCTCAGGAGTGCAGAGGGGGAACCTGTCTGATAAGTTATCAGTGATAACCGCATGCCTTAACACGAGCGCGGCAGGAAGACTGCAAGCTAGTGGTGACTGGTGAAGGGCCCAGCTCACGCACTCACTGTGAGGGGGTCACGCTGGAGGAGCACATAGAGAGCCACTTCTGATGTTCTACTTGAAGAGGCCGTAATGATGATGAATGCTCTGAAGCGCAAAAAATAAGAAGGCAAGCTACTTTCCTGCACAGTAACAGAAACTGCCTTGCCTGTTTCACCCACACCATTATGCTAATCCGGCCCCCAACCTCTCTCTCCACACACTCTCGTTCACACCTCACTCTTCCCCAGACCCATACGTGTCTCCTTCCACGCTCATTCGTGCCAGCCCAAGGACATGATGCCGGTGCCGACAGCAGCGGCAGCCGTTGCTGTACAGCCCTTACGACAGTGGGACGGCCTCGCCAGCAGCCCCCCCATACTCTGAGGGCAGGATGGATGGGCTGACCACCTCTGCCAGTGCCTGGGGGTCTTTTGTGACGAGGATCTTGCGCAGGGTCACGGCCGGAAGCAGCGGCGACAGTGTGCTCCATGCACCCCAGAAGATTGTTGGGGGGTTCCACATCACCATCTGGCCCAGCCTGTGCGTCGCAGGGCGTGGACGCAGGCATGTGCATGAGCCACAACAATGGTGAGAGAATGCTCTGGGCGCCCCGGACACGCTATAAGTGTCGGTGTATTCGCAACTGTTCATGGACTGCCAGCTCAAGTGCTGTAGGTTGGGCCTGGAATCACATTGCCCCACCCTTTTGTTCGCACACCCCCCACACCTTTCCACGTAGTGCTCCCCCAGCAGCTGGAACAGCGCCTTGACTGCAGGCAGGTCCATGTGCATCATACCCATGTCTTGCAGGTCCAGGATGACTGACACATGGCCCTTGGGATTCAAGCTGTGGTCGCACGCCTCAATCTGCATGCAGATGCAGGGCGAAAGGCAGGGTCAAGAACAGAAGCAGCGCCCAAGCTCCTTCCTTGCCCTCGCTTCTTCGCCATCCCAAGCCACCTTGCTTAAACATTCCAAGCCACCTTGCCTATCTTCCCACCGCTTGACCCTGCACCACCAGGTTTAGCAGGCAACATCGGAGGTTCTAAACCCTAAGACAGCTGCTGTAGCTTGCCCGTCCATGCGTTCTGCTCCCACCTCTACCCCAGCGCTTTCCCCACCCACCGTCATGTCCAGCAGGTAGCAGCAGAAGCGCTCTAGCTCATCCAGCTTGCGCGCCCATGCGTTGTGCTTGCGGACTTGGAACAGCAGCACCGCTCGGCCCTGGGCGTCAGAGCCGAGCATGAACGCCTTGCCTGCAGCCAGTTCGTTGGCCACCTGGGACTGTGAGAGTGGGTGGGGGATGAGGTTATGAGTAAGGCTGGCGAGCGGTGTGTACTGTGTGTTGTGTGATCAGTAGTATGGGAGTCAAGCCTGCATGCCGCGCAGACTGCTGACATCCAAGGGAAGCAGGCGGTTGAGGCACAGGAGGTATGATGCAAAATTCAAAGGTGCCCAGGCCCAGATCAACTACTCTGCCTGACCTACGCACAGCTCTGGATAGACGACTGCTGCTTGCCCAAACTGTGCTTGTGATCCTGTTGATGTCGCTGCTCAACGCACACCTGACAATGGGCTACCTAACTTCGCTTGTGCCTTTATTGATGCCAGCGCACCCTACCTTGGGGACATGGCCGTCTGGTGCCATGCTCACACGCCACTTGGCGTGCGCCAGGATGGAGCGAGCTGCTGTCTCAACGTTCCAAGACCGGGCACGCAGCCAGCGGCGCAGGTAGGGCTCTGAGGTGAGCTCGCTGGCCTCCTTTAGCTCGCCGCCTGTGGGTGGAGAAGGAACAGGAGTGAGTTGCGAGTGAGGCAGGTGGAAAGTCCGCCTGCAGGGAGGTTTGACCAAGGTAACGAGCTGGGCAGAGGGCTGAACAGTTGAGTGCTGCGGGGGCATGTGTGTATGAGCATTTGGCTGAGGCATGGAGAGGCCGCTAGCGGCTGGTCTTGCATGGGCACAGACTGTGGCAGGTAGCGTCCAAAGTGTGTTCGAGCGGCTTGCCTTGCACGAGCTTCTCTGCAGCGTCGCGGCCCTCCGCGCCACTCAGCACGCCGCGTAGCTCCACTAGCTTCTCCTGCTGCTGTGCCGCGCGGCTGGAGCCTTCATCTTCAACAGCAGCGTCCACCATCGCAAGCCCTGGCGCTGGGATTTCCGCTGCCACTGTCATTGGTGACTCCGTCGTGTTCGTGGGTCCTGTGTTCACTTGCATGGGTATGCGCAAAGGGCCGCGGGTTGAACCTGGAGAGCTTTGCAGCTGTTGCAGATGCCCTGTGCGGAATCCCGAATTGAACGACGCGTGGACCAGGTGGGTCAACGCTGTGCAGAAGCAGGACTGCGTACAGGACGCTGTGAACGGTCGCCAGGTGGGCGCTCCGCTGGTCTCACTGCCCGCCTTACCTTGGACAGGTGCGCGGCCCAGGCGGCAGTTCGCTTCAAGCCTTCACAGTGTCTTGCAATTCGAAATCTGCGGCTGCGGCAATGAGGCGGGTAGAAATTGCTCGGGTTGGCTTGTGAGTGCATGGCCCTGAATCCACACAATTCACACCCCGAGTTCCAAACCAATTTTGGGTGCTGGCTGTTGTTGTCGCTGGCTTTGGTGTGCAGCGACTCATAGTCGTGAGGCGCATCGCGTACACGCCACCATGGCGGCCGATCCGTTCCCACTGCTGAATAGGGTGCTAGACTCACGGCACACGCAGCCGGGAGCCATTCGCAAGGCCTGCATGGCAGTGGAGGACTGCATCGTCAACAACAGGTGCCTGCCGCAGCGTGGCACAGCGCTCGCCGCATGCATGGCGATCTGCACAGCAAAAAGGGCTGCGTGCCTGTGCCTTGGCAGCCGTGGAGCTACATGGACAGCTTGCATCGCCATTTGTGCAGCGGCAACAGTGCTTGCATCTGAACAGAGCAATCAGCCCCATCACAGACAGCAGGGAGCAGATGCTGTCCCCGCATTCGTACCCCCCCCCCTTTTCAGGGACAACCTGCGTGGCTTCTTCGACAAGTGCTTCCCCAACTTGCTCAAGCGCATCTTTGGGTATGATGACTTTGAGGCCAGCTGGCTCAACATGGTCACCAAGGTTGGTGCGCACCAGCAAAACGCTTTCAGGGAGTCCAGGCTATAACAACCTAAGGGCATAGGTTAGTAGCAGTGTGTGTCATCGTGCATCGGCGACCTTGTAGGTAGGCCATGTCACAGTCCGTAGGGCGCCGCAAGGGCACAAAGGACCGCCCCCGTTGGCTACTCGATTGCAATGGTGCCTTAACGCATGCTGCTGTGTCCTCGCAGCCCCACAAGGAGGAGGATGCACGGGCGCTGGTCAACCTGCTGCACCCGCAAGGCGCGTAGGGGTGGGCTGGAGGGGGGCGTGCGTGGGGCACGGCACCAGCAGTTCAGTGGGCATGGCAGTCTTCTCCTTGTTGCCCGTCTCAGCGGGCACCGTTAGGGTGTGCCTGGGCTACGCAAAACGTTACGGCTGATAACGCATTGAACCCAATGTAATGGTGCTGGGCTGATTCAAATGAAGAGCTGACCGTTTGCGTCAATCGAAGGAGCTGAAAGCTGCCGCCAGCAACTGCCCACCTGCCTGCTGCCTTACCACCTTCGTGCCTGCCCAACACTTTACAATTGCAGGCAAGCTGTTTGCGGCCATGCACCGCGCAGACTCAGAGGCGCTCATCCGCTACATCTTCCCTGTGGAACGGCTCCCGGGGCACACACAGGTGGGTTGAGGAAGTGTGGGGAAGTGTGGGGCCATCAGTTGATGCAGAAGTGCACATGCTACGTCACCACAGGTATGTGGAAACCTGCATGCTCAGCTCGAGGCGTCAACTTGGGCGGTGCCGCCACTACGTGGCTCACCCCCTTGCTGCACACATGCTGCGCTGGTGCAGCATTTCTGCGCTGCCTGCTGCAGACCTGCCTGCCTTCACCACACATTTACAAAGCATGGCTTGCCATTGCGCGGCTGACGCTTGTTGCCTGTGACTTTAAACGCGTGCTGCTGCTGTTTCTGCGTGCAGGCGCTGCTTGCCACGGCCTCTGGCCGCAAGCAGCTTGAGGAGTGGCCTCAGTACAAGGATCACATCGTGGGGCCGGAGCAGAGCGCCGCACGCCGCACGCAGGTGTGGGCAGGGTATGTGTCGAGGTGTGACAGCGCCTGGCTCCGCGCTACCAGGGTTGCAGGTCGTGTTCCCTCAAACTTGTCTCCCTGTGGCTTAGGACCTCGCCTCGAGACAGGTGTCTAGCTGGGGAGTGTTGAGCGTCTGGGTGGGAGCAGGGCACAGGGCTGGGGTGAAGAAGGAATTCTCTGTGGACAATGTGCTTGTACCCTACCCACCCCCTTGCATATCTGCATCCACCCTACCACCCCACACATGTGGCAGGTGTTCCTGGATGTGTTCACCTACTACATGTTCTGGACCGCGTTTTACGTTCTGAGGGGCAACAGGTGGGCCGGTGCCGAACCTGGAGGCTAGTGCGCCACGTACGGGTACTGGAGAACTGAAGGGCGGCCTGAGTAACTTTGCGCACCTGGGTGCAATAAGTAGGGGTTGGTCTGCTGACCCACCGCTCGCCAGGGCCAACAGCTGTCATCATGCTAGCTGAGAAAGCTGCCATGAAAGCGTGAGATTTGAGCATGCCCAGGTGATGCGCTGCTCTGTATCCATAACGCTGATCATGGCGACATGTGGTGCGCGACGCAGGGCGGAGGAGGGTGGCCGCGGCGCCACGTTCGGCGCCGTCGCCTCGCCGTACAGGGCCGGGGGCGGCGGTGCAGGCGGCAGCACATTCGCATCGCACCAGCCCTGGGGCCTGTCTGAGCTCCGCCGCTTTGGCAGTACGTTCATCCCGGGCCTGGGGCAGGGCGGCGGCGCACCGCTGTCTCGCCACCCGTACTACACCCTGCTGCGCCTGTACCTCGAGCACTTCCTCCCTGCCGCGGCGGCCGGGGCAGCGGCGCCCGGCGCTTCTGGGGCGGCGGACGACGCAGCGGCACGGCCGGCAGC
>JAWZTI010001619.1:0-12376 GCA_039880955.1 Chlamydomonas urium | reverse complement strand
TCGCCCCCGTGGACGGCGAGCTAGCCCTGCTCGGCCCCGGCATGCTCGTGCGCTCCGATGCGCACTTGCGGTCCCTGGCGGGGCTCGGGCCCGGCCTCAGCCAGCTCCACCTGCTGGACCTGTA
Source organism: Chlamydomonas urium (assembly GCA_039880955.1). Classification (NCBI taxonomy): domain Eukaryota; kingdom Viridiplantae; phylum Chlorophyta; class Chlorophyceae; order Chlamydomonadales; family Chlamydomonadaceae; genus Chlamydomonas; species Chlamydomonas urium. The sequence goes on along the minus strand of JAWZTI010001619.1, from coordinate 12,252 downwards.
CCCCTACATGGGCAGCCTGGATTGGTCGGCGCTTAGGCAGCTGCCGGGCCTGAGGCTGCTGGCCGTCACACCGCTGACGCCCCTGAGCTTCGTCAAGGTATGGAGTCCGTACTACAGACGGCAGCGTGTCAAAGCCCACGCACATCATGAGCCTGTTCACAGCTTGGGACTTCCCGAGTCACAAAAAACTGAAAGCAGTCTGCCGCGTGCCTTGCTGCGCGAGCCGTCAGGATAGCTGTCGATCATATTCATGTGTCTATGCTTGCTCTCACCTTGCTACCTCCCACCTGCCCTGCTGCCCCCCTCCCATCTCCCCTGCTCCCCACCCTGCCGACCACTCCCACCTCCCCTGCTGCCCCCCCCACCTGGCCACCCCCTGCAGTTGCTCCAGGCGCTGCCGCAGCTGCCCGCGCTGTCCACCCTGCTGTTAGCCGACCCCCCCGAGCCGCAGCCCAGCCCCGGCTCCCACCACCAGCGCACACCCTGGCACCTGCACGTCACACTTCCCGAGCTCAAGTCACTCGCGCGCATCCCGCACCTCACAGCGCTGGAGTGCCCTCGCATTGAAGGCGTCAGGTGGGCCACTCCCGAGGCTGCAGAGCCAGGTTTTGAGCTCCCCGGACTGACTCACCTGGGCGTTGAGGTGCTGGATCTGGGCAGGCCGCTGCCGGCGGTGCTGCCGGGGCTGACGTCGCTGGCGGTAGGGCGCTGCCCGCGCCTGCAGGCGATGCGGCACCCGGTACTTGGCGGCGGGATGGCGGGGCCAAGCATCGTCGCCGCCACTGCGACACCGACAGCCCCAGCGGCTGGTGCGGGGCCAGCGGTGGCAGGGGTGGGCGGACCTGCAGGGGCTGCAGCTGGAGCGGGACAGGCGTTTGGCAACGGCGGGGTGGCGGCCGTTGCTGCGCTGCTGAACGGCAACGCCGCGCCGCTTGCCGTCGCCGGGGCCGGTGCAGGGCCGCTAGCGGGCCTGAACCTGCATGGCCAAGTGGATGCCATCTTGGCGGCTGTGGGTGCGCTGGACGCCCATGACCCGCACCACAGGTTGACTCGGGTGGAGGAGGTTGCGAGGCTGCAGCACCTGCTCCGGCTGGACCTGTGTGGCCCTTCGGCGACGGACGCGGCGCAGAGCTGGGCGAGGAGCAGCCGCGAGCTGAGCGCCTCTTCGTCACTCAGGTGCGTGGAGCTGGTTGGCAGCGGGCAGGGCATGCGGCACGGGGGGTCGTGTTCGGGAGCCAGTGCAGAGTTGGGTGGCGTGCAATGCAGTGCCTGCACAGCAAATCCGCCTGTCAGCACGCACGAATGTTCGCCTCATTTCTCTGCAGGTCGCTGCATGTGTGGAGCGTGACTGCATGGGAGGACCTGTACCAGCTGGCACTGCTGGGAGCCAAGCTGGGCGGCGGGACGGAGGTGGGGCTGCACCACTGCGGCGGCGGGGACAGGGTCACGCCTGGTGGCCGCGGACCAAAGGACGTCCTGCTGCAGCTGGGGTATGCACGCACCCTGATGCTGCAGGTGAGGGGGGGGGCAAAGCGGGGTGATGGACCCCTGTTACAGGAGCAGGTAGGGCTGGTTGTGGTGGGGCTTATCTATCCATCAGGTTCCCAAACATACCATGACTTGACTACTGTAAGCCCCCTCCCTTTCTGTCTCTTTCAAACCTTCCTTCTCCCCCAAGGCCCCCTTCCATATGTTGAATCCACTTGGTTCGCCCCTGGCCTGGTCTTCATGCTTGCAGGGTGGCGATGCCTGCATCGCCCAGCAGCTGGTGCATGCGCACCTGCCTCAGCTCTCCCACTTGCAGCTTATCGACCAGCAGCACCTGCTGCCATCAGACGTTGCGGACATCCTCAATACACACAGCCGGATCAGCAGCCCCCTGAGACGGCTGGAGGTCAGGGCCTGCCGCCATATCACACCCGCTTGTGGTCCGATGCTGCAGCAGCTGGCATCGCAGTTTGCTGCACCATCAAAGGGCCAGCGCGGTTTGGCATCTGCCTCAGGCACTACTGCTGTGCATGTGACTGTCGACAGCATTTTTCGCGTGCCTTGCAACTAGAAATTTCTTGAGTCTGTCCCTGGCAGCCGCAACTGCTTAAAGAACGAAATTCAACGCATGTGACCTTTCCTTCTGCTTTCACCTTGTGGCGTACCTTTTGATGCCCTTATCTGCAAGGTTTCAGTGCTGGGCTGGTTCTTTTGTCTGCGCCGATCTGCCTCGTGGCATGGCGTCAACCGTCATCTTGACCATCAGTTGCAAGTCCACTGCATAGCACCTTCTGAGCCACACGGAGCCTGCCTTCCACTTGAGGCACGCCACGCTACCATGTCTGTGAGTGCATGTCTTAAGCCAGCTGGGCTAGAACACGCTTCTTTCTAGCCTGCAATTCCCTACAACCCCTGCGACAAAGCTCCTGCCTGACACACACTCTCCTTTGCACGGCGCAAGGCTTTGCACACGACACACCAGGCGCCCTGCTGCCGAAAAAACTGGACACTCACACGCTGCAAGATATAAATGAGAACACTACGGGGGACAGGCCCCCTGGTATGGGACCATGCCAGGGAGCAAAGTCAAGGACATAGGAAGGGGAACAGCGGGGGCGCCGCGGGTACACGTTGTCCTCACACGCGACACATGGAGACAGCTGCCGTGGGCGCCGTACTCAGGGCACGACACAGAGAGCACATGAGGACCGCACACAGCACAGCCCGGCGCCGCACACAAAGAAGTCCCCGCCCGTTGTGGGAGAGGCTAAGCCTGCCTAGTAACTGTACGACCTAAAGCGTGCGGTAGGGCGGCGAGCGGGCTGCCGTGCAGCAACCTCTGTTCCTGAAAGCCTCCGCGCAACAAACCCACGCCTTCAAGCACTGCAGACGACCTGGACGCATGCGGTTGCGTGTAGGGTGCGTGTGCTCAGCTCAGCCGATGAGCATCCTGCAAAAAAGGCTGGCCAACCAGGCCTGCAGCCCACGATCTATCTGCGTTGCCCGCTTCCAGCCGGTAAAGGGAGCGTAGGGCGTCGGGCTACCCACCCACTGTACAAGGCGGCGCAGGTGTGCCGGGTCACGAGCGCAGCGTGTGCGTGATCTGCGCTACCGCCCACTGCGTCTCGTCCTGCAGGCCCGGCGACTCGCGGCAGTACTGCACCAGCTTCTCCCACTCCTTGTGTGGGGAGCTGCGCAGCAGGTTGCCCACACCCTGCGCAGGGTGCACCAGCAGGAGTGCATGCACAGTCACAACATGGTCACAGCCAGCAGGTCACAGCAGCAGGGCTGCAGACCAAAGCATGCACAGGCCTGCCAGCACAGGGTGAAGCAACCAACCCAAACAGGGGCCGGGGTGCAGCAAGCGATGAGGCACTCGCCTGACACCAAACTACTCACACCTCACTTCAACCAAGGGACACCCCTGCAACACACACCCTTGCAAGCCCCGACCCTGTCTACAGTCATACCATTGCTATCTGCACCGAAAGGGCATCCCTGAAAGCACCCTCGCGCAAAGAGCCCCGACCACACGCACCAGGAACACGCTGCAGATGTCCCCCAACAGGTTGACCGCAGAGCGCGCCACGTCCTCATCGGGGTCTGACTCGGCCCCGATACTGGACACGAAGTTGATGATGTCGGGCAGCTCAGCCTTGAGGTACTGGTCCGCCTTGGCCTGGCCCATGCCCTGAATGATGCCTGAGTAGGCGTCCAGGATGCCGTTGCGCAGCAGGTTGTTGTAATCGATGAAGTCACCATCTGCCGGGTGAGCGGGGGGAAGGAGTACAAGCAGTGGGCACGAGGTGTCAGAGGCTCGGAGAGATGGTGTCGTTCGTGTGCTGCAGTCCTCGGCCAGCCAGTGCAGCAACCATGGCTTGACTCTGAGGGTGGCAGGCTCAGTGGGATGCGAGACAGCAGATCTGCGCACTATAGATGTCAGCTCATTCCCATGATCGCTCACCTCCTGATGCTGCTGATGCCACCGACAACTGCATAGCCTGCTTGAGGACGCGAAGTACCGCCTCCAGATACTTCTCGTACTGCTCACCTGCAACAAACAACAGCACAGGAAAAACGAATAGCAATTCAGATGGGTGATGGGCGGTGCATGTCATAACAGCAACACACAAGACGCCACAGGCAGCTGCTTCAAGCAACACAAAACACCCAAAGCAGCAGCTGCAAGCTGCACGTACCCGACAGCGCAATTGCAATGTCGCCAAAGGTGCTGAGGATCTGGGGCTTGATGGTGCGGTGCACGTCCTCCCTGCCCAGGTTCTGGATGAGCAGCGACATGATGTCGTCGCAGTAGGGGTAGATGCCATCGTCGACGTTGCGGCACACGTCGCCCAGCACGCCCACGGTGGACAGGCACACCTAAGGTGCAAGGAGAGAGGGCGGGAGATGTCGGGGAAAGGGGTGACAGGTTGTGACAGTAGAGGGGCAAGCTGGGAGGAGGGGAGGGTGGCAGAAGGTGGCAGACGGTCAAAGTAGGCAGGGGTGGGGGTTGGGAGCGGAGCAAAGTGGTGAAAGTGGACAGGCACACTAAAGTGGTGTGGGGAGGATGACGAGTGGCAAGCACGCAGGAGATTCGCTGTACGCATAGAGCCCTGACCTTCTTTCCTGGCCAGCATACCCACACCTGTCCCTAACCTCTTTCCTCAGCCAACACACCCACCCACCTGCCACTCCATGTAGTTCGTGAGGCCCATCTTGAGGAAGTGCGAGAACTGGGGCAGGTACTTGGTGAACTGCTTGCCGACCGCGTAGGTGAAGGCGCCCACTGCAAGCATCGCCTCCTCATGAACGGTTGCGCTGCGGAACTGGAACACGCGTAGCAGCGTCTCCATGATCTGAAGGCAGAGCAGGGGAAGGGGGGGCAAAGGCATGATGGGTGATGAGGAGCAATGGAGGGGGCAAAGGAGTGCGAGGGATGGGGTGAGCAGGGCGATGTAGGAGGTACTGAAAACGAACGTGATCAATCATGTGGCAGGGATGAGGCACCAGTTCTGGGGCACAGACGTTGGGTGAAACAAGAAGGCTGCCACATCTGTAGATGCGCGTTGCGCCCACGTCCTCACGCTGGCATGCACAGATCACCCATGAGCCCTGGGTAAGTGAGAGTTACGCCAGCTGAGCCGGCCACCCCTGACCCAACGCACCTGATCGGCGTACTGCAGCACTGCGACCTTAGTGTCGTCCTGCTCGCTCAGCTTCTGCACGATGACCTGCAGCACGCCGCACAGCTGGCCCTGAACCTCGGCCAGCTTGTCACGCGCCTCGGCGGTCGGCACCGCCGTCTCAAGCGTCTTGTGGATCTCAGGCAGCACCACCTGACAGGAGGCAGCCGCATGAGGCAGGCCTGGTCACAAAAACTATGACCCACAACTCAGGAGCAATTCGATCAAGGGCACATGTTTACAAAGCGGATGCGCGGACCTGTTTGCTGCATCGCCAACTATGTCATTGCCGTTCAACTGCCAACGTGCCGTGTACAGCCCCTTGCTTGCGGTCCCATCTGCCACACTGTCCCTGCATCCCTATCGGCAAGGCCTTTCCCAACCATCCCACCCCACCACCGTCCACCCCCGCCTGAATGAGTTTCACCCTCATCCTGCACAAGCAGCGTCTCCGTACCTGTCCACCTCCGCCTGAATGAGCTTCACCCTCATCCTGCACAAGCTGCGTCTCCATACCTGTCCGACCCCGCCTGAATGAGCTTCACCCTCATCCTGCACAAGCTGCGTCTCCATACCTGTCCACCCCCGCCTGAAATTCCGTCCCTGTCCCCACCCACCTGGATGAGCTGCGCCACAATGTCAAGGGTGTCTCTCGACGCCGAGCGCACCAGGTCGTTGATGGCCTCAAACGCAGAGATCTGCACCTTGGCATGCTCGTGGTGCGCATGGCGCTGTGCGCACTGCAGCAGCGCCGCGACGGTGTCCTTGAAGAAGGGTGACATGGGCGACGTGCCCCCTGTGCAGGTTGCAACAAACGCAGAGCCGAGGTTAAGGTGGGAGCAGCGGCAGTCAAGAATACTCCCTGCTGTGTTGACCTGGGTGCTCACAATGACCCTTTGACTTGCTCCCTGTCTCTCCTACCTCGCTGCACAAACAACCCACATTCCTATACAAAACTCCCCAAGACCCATGACTGACCCGACTTCTTGTGTCTGCGCTGCCCCACTGCGCACCACCTGCTGCCCCTCCCCTTGGCCCCGCAACCCACAGCCCCCGCACCTGTGCTGCCCTGGAACCCTGCCGCAAGCGAGGAGATGGCGCAGCACACACGGTACGCAATGTGCGGGCTGCCCATCAGCGACTTCGTGAGGCAGGCGATGATGGGGGGCAGCGTGTCGGGCGTCACGATTGGGGGCTCGATGTCAGGGCTGTGCATGAACTCAAAGATGCGGCCGATGGTCCAGGCTGTTGTGTCCTGGACGTATGGGTGTGGGTCTTGCATCGCCTAGGGGGGGCGTGGGGACGGAGCGAGAGGGCAGGGTAAGTCAGCCAAAAGAAGCGAGGGGAGCTGGGTGAGGATAGCGGGGTGCACCACAACGCAGGCAAGGAGTAGGGACAGAGGTTTGGCGCATGGCAACTAGGGGCTGTGCGCTGCATAGCCCTGCGGTGGGCAGGAGTGGCTGTGGCTGTGCAACCTCGCCATGATACCCAGCCTGAACTAAGTTGAAATAAGCTGCCAGCGCGGAAGGGTGCCTGCTTGCACCTTCAGCAAGCATCCCATGCCACTTCGATGCTGCTGCTGGCGCATGCTGAGGCTGTTACCAACCCACCCCATCACCCCTCTCCCTCCCAGTCCCCTGTTCCCACTGCAACAGGGCGCTGCGCACACACCTGCAGCAGGTACGCCAGTGCCTGCTTGACTGTGTCCGTGAGTGCTGCAGGGTTGGGACCATCCAGCACCAGGCCAAATGCGAAAGTGGCTGCCTCACGCAAGCGCCAGTCCTCCGGCGCTGTGTTTTTGTTGATGTTGGCCTGGATGAAGGGCATGACCTGCAAGGGGGAGCGCACGGTCAGCAACAGCATGCGTCAGTGTGTCCCGGTGCACAAAACCCAACCATGCCACCACCACAGCCCAAGCCTTCCCGTGCCTCTGCTGCTTGTGCCCAGGTAGATTATGTCGTTGATGAACGCAGAGACCGTTCATGCTGGGTGCATGTCACAAACAATTCCCCCCACCAACCCACATGCTGAGCCCCATCAACATGAATCCAAGCCCATCGCACTGCACCTGACCCTATTCCCTGCATGCACCTCCCAGCACTGCTCACCAGCGGAACAATCTGGTCTGCCACCACCCTGGCGCAGAGGCCCAGGCATGTGCCTGCTGCCATGGAGATGTTCCAGCCAGTGTCATCCTGCTCCTGACCCTCCTCCTGCTTGGTGAGCTGCTCCAGCAGGATGGGCACCAGGTGTGGGCACGCTGCCTTGATGAAGTTGTGGCAGGGCTCCTCGGGGGTGGGGTCCTCCAGTAGCTCCGCCTCGGTGTCGCACACCGTGCTCCAGAACTCGATCGCCTGCAGCGCCACCTCCTCCTGGTCCTCCTTGATGGCTTTTACCGTGATGTTGTACAGCTCGGTGATGTAGGGCGGCAGCTTGGAGTAGTAGATGGCCGCAATCTCGTGTAGGCACTCAAAGGATGCAGTGCGGATGCGGATCTCGCTGGATTGCGTGCCCTGGCATACCACCTGCATGAGCATGTTGCGCTCCTGCTCGTTCTCAAAGTTATGCCCAGCGAACTCGATGGCATTACACAGCGCAGTGGTGGCTGCCAGGCGCGACTCGTTGGGCTCGGTGGGACCCATGCCAGCAACGACGGCGGTCAAAATCATGTTGACCTCTTGCGGCGTCAGCACCTCCTCCTTGACTGCAGCCATCTCCTCGCACACGTAGCCCATGGCCTCCAGCGTGGCCGTGCGGGTGCCGTGCACAGGCGGCTGCGCGCCCATGTTGGCGAGCAGCGTCTGGATCAGCGTCGGCCAGTCCTTGCGCAACAGGTCGATGGCGGCCACCTTGGCCACCACCATGGCCGCCGTGTGGCGCACGTCGGGGATGTCCGAGTGCAGCGTGGACACCACTGCCTCACGCACATGCTGCTTGAAAGCTGGATCAAGAGCCGTCCACCTTGCATGCAGCTCCCGCTTGCGCGCCTCGTCCTTTGCGTCAAGCGCGTTCTTCAAAATCAAACCTGCAAGCCGCCGCGAGTCCGGGGGCTTTGCGCTGTTGGCAAGCTCCTGCGACACTGCGCTGATGAAGCCTGGGAAGTTCTGCTCCTGAAACAGCTTCAGCTGGTCCTCCGCAGCCGTGCGCGTGGCTGCATCGAGGTGCTGCGCCTGCAGCAGATACTGCGTGATGTCGGGCGCCGCGGCCATGGCTGCGTGCGCCGCTGCAAGGGCGAGTGTTGCGCTGCCTGGTGCCCCTGAAAGTACAAACGCGAGCTCAGCGCTGTCGCCCGTTGAGCCCGGCCAGCAGGCTGCTCAACGTTGCTGGCTGAGTGGGCTGCAACTGGCGCTCCCTAAACTGCGCCCAGCAAGGAAAGATCTACACAAGTGCAGCCCTGCGCATGCAAGAGTTGGGGAAGCAGCATAAGGGCGGAGCTAGAGCATGCGCACGCATGCCACACATGCCCTGCAGCGCTGCTCGAGCGTGCTACGCGTGAAGGACAGGTGCTGCCGTAGTTTTGAAAACGCACACCAAGCGCGCTCTGATGGTGCGCGCTGCAGCCGTTAAGGCCACATGCATCGACGCTGAGCTGCTTGCCACCAAGCTGCTGCCCATGCGGGTGTCGACAGCCGCTCTGAGCTCTCACCTGGCAGGCGCTGCGCCGTTCGTTTGTGAGCGATCGAGCGGCCAGTGATGTGCCACACTTGCTTGCACAGCTGCTATGGTGCCAGGTAGCGCGCAGGGGGGGTGCTTCGGAGAAAGGTATGGACCGTGTGGAATATGGCAAATAGTTCTCCCAACGTGCTAGGTCCGCGTTCAATATCTAAGGCACCGATGTACATGCGGCAGCAGCATTTGCTCGTTCTCACTCTAATGCGGACCTATGTGCGTTGTCCTGCCGGCAAACTACCTTATGCCCACACATCCACATGATCATACCACTGTGATAGGCACAGTGGTGTATAAAGCAGGGCAGACACCGCTTTAGACTGCTTAAAACCTGAATTCACCAAATTAAGTCGGGAGTGGTGGGCGCACATCTCCATGCACTGCATGCACTCACTGGCGCACATTGATTGAGCCACGAATGACACCCGATGGTGCTTCACTCTTAGCCTCTGCCGTGGGCGAGGAGCTGTGGATACGCGTGCGGCATGCAACCCCGCTGGCACGAAGCATTTGCGTCGACGTGCACCCGGCAGCAAGCAGCGGCGCAACAGCGGTGTCTCCACGGCAGCGACCAGCACAAGCGCACGGCAATGCCCATTACCTGCCCAGCCCCCTGCAAGAAGTCCTGCAAGAAGGCCAGCAACTGCTGCAGCGCGCCCATGCCACAGCAGGCAAGCCAGCAGCCACGAATGCAAAAGCACATCCTGCAGCAAGCTCCAATCCAGCAGCTCGCATGAGTGCCAACTACAAACAGCAGCGTGGCCTCGCCATTGGCACTGTGCTGGATGCAGCATCAGTTGCCTCCTTGCAGGCACTGCCAGCAAAACCAGCAGCTGCTGCCCACAACGCCAACCATGAGCCAGCCTGGTCCCTGCCTCCAGGCGAGGTGCACCTGGCCGCAGTGCCTGCTGGCCTGGGCGTACGCGTCAGCGCAGCCGTGGCCAGGGCGCGGCTCGTCAGCCTTCGCGTTAAGCGCCTGCTGGAGCTTGGGCAGCAACGGCAACAGCAGCAGCAGCAGCAGCATACGCCAGGTACCAAGGCAGGCACAACGCCACACAGGACTGCTGCCCCCGCCGACAGCATCAACACCCCAGTGTACCGCCCCCGCTCCGCCCCCAGTGCACCTGGTACAGCAGTACAACCTATCGCCTCAGCAGGCGCTGCAGCGACAGGAGCGGCAGGATTCGCGCAGTCTGAAGTCACACCCACAAGAGCCCAACCGCTGCAAAGCCCCATTCCGGAGTCGGCGCTTCCGCCGCGCAGCGATAGACCATCGGTCGTCGCTGCAGTGCAGGGGCTGCAGCCGGCCCGCGGCTCCCAAGGTGCAAGGAAAAACCTGCAAGGCGCGTTCCAGCCGCCACCGCGGCCGGGCCCGGCGCCTGTACAGTACCAGGCGGCGAAGGCAGCGTTGCAGCAACAGCCGGCAGTGCTGACCTACACGCCATCCGACAGGACGCTTGGAGGGCACAAGCAGCGCCCACAATCTGCAAGGGCGGCTGTGGGTGGGGCACGTGAAGCTGCAGGGGAAGGGACAGCAGCTTGTGCCCGACCTAAGGGGGCAATCGCAAGGCCAGCGATCAGCTACGACAGCCCGACTGCCTCTTCCCTGATGAGGTCCAGTCCTCAGAAGCACCAGTCCAGGTTGAAGAGGAGGCCCCGCGAGCCTTCCTTGCAGGCGGCGGGTGGGGCAGGGGGGCAGAGCTCCAAGGTCGGCGGCCTGCCGGAGAGCACGCGCAAGCTGCGGGAACACATTCGCATGCTGCGGGCGGCCCAGAAGGCACCGACACAACTGAGCGCGACAGGGTTGACGGCGACCGTGCTTCGTGCCTTGGAGGAGGAGCAACGGCGGCTGCGGCGGCAGAGGCAGCAAGAGCAGCGGCAGCAGCAGCAGCAGCAGCAGCAGCAGCAGCAGGGGACGAAGCACGGTACCGCAGACTTCCCGTCAACGGCATATGACCACAATCAGGCTGCTCCTGTACAGGCCATCGGCCTCAGCGACGACGTCAGCGGAGCTGCCGTCATTGTTCTTGCTGTGGATGATGAGGCAGCCGCACAGAGGCACACGCAAGCCTTGGAAGCAGCAGCGGCTCCTGAGGCTGCAAAGCAAAACGACCAGCACCTGACCATCACTGTAACACACTCAGCAGCAGCCAATGCACTTGTCATGGCCGCTGCTTCTTCCGCCTCTGCGCCTACTGCAGCGCCCCCCCCCACTCCAGCTGCCGCACCCTCGATCCACATCCCTCCCGCCCCAGTCACACCGCCAGCCCAGGCTGCCCAGCCGGCATCGGCCCCGGCTGTGGCGCCCCAGGCGCCCAGCCTGCCCCCCATCAACCTCGCCTATGTGCCGACGGTGGTGCCAGGCTCCGCGTGTGCACGTATTGAGGTGCCTGGCCTGCCCGTGCTGCACAAGCGGGATCCAGACAAGCCGCTGCCCCCAGGGTCCCTGCCCTTCGACGCTAGCCCCATGATGCACGTGTCTGTAGCCGGCAACATGGTGGTGGCGGTTACGCCGTCCCTGGAGCTCACCGTGCCACTGAAGATGGACGTCAATTTTGAGGTGCCTCCGCCGCTGCTGGCTGAGCTGCAGCACCAGCAGGCTGCGCAGGCGCACCAGTAAACCAAACTGGTTTAACAATTCACAGCCAATAAAACGACACATTGCGCCTTTTTATGTCGGCTTGTCTTGTGTTGTCGCCTCTGAATCTCATTCAAGCGTGCAGGATTGCAGCACGACAACAGGACCCTTTGCTGGGCCAGTCATTGGCAAAGACTCATTATGTGTAATGTAATCCCAAGCAATGTCAAACAACCACAACACAATTCACGAAATCAAAACTGCAGGCTCATGGCAGCCGTCACATATAGGAACAAGGCCAAATGAGGGTGCTCAGTCACTGCTCCGCTCCTCACAGCAGCATCACTGCCTCCTTGGGGCAGAACACGATCGCGTCCAGCGCTGCGAGTGCGTCCAAGCCCAGGATGGCCCCTGGCTGCCCCGGTGCGATGCCCAGGGCCTGGAAGCCTGGCAGGTCACCCACACATGGCCGCACCGACCCCAGGTGCGCCCAGGTGCCGTGCGGCCCTGTCGCTCCCGCGCCCGCCTCTGCCGCCTCCTGCCCTGCCTGTCGCACCTCAGGCGCTTCTCCGCCTGGCCCCCCGGCCGCCTTGGCGCATGGGGAGCACGCGAGAGACATGTCCAGCCTCACCTTCAGGGGCCGCAGCATGTGGCCGCCCCCGACCATGCCCCCTGCAGCCCCGGGCGCACCAGGGGTTCCGGGGCCCTTGCCGCCGCCACCGAGGCCCAGCATCTTGCCGATGCCGCCCAGCAGGCCGCCGCCGCCACTGGGGCGCGGTGCGGGAGCAGTCGGTTGCGCAGGCGGCTGTGAGGCGGCGGGCGACAGGCCGAGCG
>JAWZTI010001617.1:0-12391 GCA_039880955.1 Chlamydomonas urium | reverse complement strand
TGCGCAGGTCTTGCTTGACGTCCATGGGCAGCGTGCCAGTAGCAAGCTGCTGCGAGGCGCGCTCCAGGGCGAAGGCGTTGAACGCCTGGGTGATGGCAGCCTTGAACGGGCGTTGGCAGCCAACGTCCATGGGTTGCGCCACACCAGTGCAACCAGCTGGGACGAACAAGATCTCCAGCTTGGGGACCTTGGCCTTGGCATAGTCACGGAACTCGCTGGTGAGGTGAACCTTCCAGCAGTCCAGGAGCAGGATGGCAGGGGTGATGGTGGCCTCGGTCTGCCCAAGCGCCTCGCGTTGCTTGGAGATGTAGGGCACCAGGATGTTGTCAATCCAGTCCATCATGGTCTGCCGGTTGGCCCAGTGGTTGTCGGAGAAGGTTAGGTGACAGCCCACTCCAGTCAATGCCGTGGCAGCAGGGCCCTTAGGAAGGCAGCGAACAGTCTTGCCTTGGAAGACGACTTGCAAGGGCAGGGTCAGGCCAGAGGCAGAGGTGGCGACGCAGCAGGTGATCTGGCGCTTGTCGTCAACGCCCAGTTGCCGCACAGCCTTGGCGCCCTTGAGAGCAAAGGTGTACTTGCTGACGGGGACAATGTTGACACCAGTCTGGTCCATGTTGACAATGAGGCTGTCCGGAACCTCATGCTCATGGCGCAGATAAGTCAGGCACAGCTGCAGCAGCTCAATCATGTCCAGGTGGTTGGCTGGCAGCTTCTGAGATGCAGTGGTGGCAGCCCGGTAGGACAGCTTCATGGCATGGAACAGTCGCAGAATCCAGCGGTATGAGACCTTGAACCCATCGCTGTTGCTGTCAGACCACAGCAGGTCAGCATAGCCCTGCTCCTTGATGAGGGCCACAATCTTGGGGCGCATGGTGGTGGGAGTCACCTGCACGTAACAAAGAAGGGATGGCAACGGGAAATCAGCTTCTGACCCAGCATGAAACTTCTCAGCAGTGGTGTGACCCAGCGCCACTGGCTTGTAATCCTTCTACCCAGTTGTAGCTCATTCAAAGCACACACCTTGTTGCTGTTCGTCTGAACATAAGTCATGATGAGCTCTTGCACCTTGAGGAACAGCGTTTGGGGCAAGACAGCACGCTTGCCCCATCTTGCAACCTCCTTGTCGCGGTTGGCCAGCCAGGTCTGGAGTGTCGAGCGCGACAGGTTCTGGAAGATCTCCAGCTGTTGCAGCCGGCGATGCACCTCCATGAAGGAGGGTTGGGGAGTGCTGGAGCGGGTGGCCTCCCACATCTGAATGGCGATGCGACGCGCCATGCCGTCCCACTGCACATACTGCCCCCGGCGATGGGCAGCCTTCTTCCCAGCCTGCTTGGCCTGCGCTTGCAGGAACGCCAGCAGGTGCCNGACTGCAGTCTGAGCATGTGCACAAGCATTTGCATTCTAAAACCCACTGCTGCACATTTGACCAACCCTGCGCACCTCAATGGTCAGGTCGATGGCCGGCTCTGGTTCAGGTGTCGCAGTGGACGGTAGAGCGGTTTTCCACACTTTTGAGTTTTCGTTTCCCCAGCGCGGCCCATTCGGCACCCCCGCAGCAAAACGCGCTTCATCGCGAAAGTAGGATTCGGCAGGGGGGGGGTGCCAGCTTGGGTGCCGAATCTCAACGCCGCGTACGGTATGTTAAAGCACCGGTAAAAATGTCAGTTACAACAGCCCAGTTCACCACCTCGGTAAACTCGACGCACAAAATGTACGCACGAATTCGATAGGTCATTTGAGCAAACAAGTTGCTTCTTGGGATAATGATGGAGATTGGTTTAGGATCTATGGATAAATCTGGCATAGCTGTTTACAACGGTATGTCAATCAATGATGGAGGTGGTCTTGTAGTTGGCAGATGGGGAAGGCCGGCACAAGGTGAAATCGTTGCTGCAGGAAGTATTACTTCAGGTGGTGATATCAATGCATCTGGAAAAATAAGAGCTGGCGGAATTAGCATAGCGCCAGTATGTCGTTCAGACTCCACTCCATGGAATGATGAAGGTCATGGCCGTTCAATTTACTTGGACAGACACAATGTAGCATGTCGTGACAATGAATTTTTGAAACAGTTTCAGCTTCAATGGAACCAAAACGATAGAGATAGTAAGATTCGCTATAGCTACACGTGTTGCAAGTTTCCATCTTGATTGATATAAAAATTTGATTCTACAATATAGACCATACACGTAATGAAGAATGGGTCTCTCACTTGACGTGATTTACAATGCGGCCGTGCAACAGGCGCGCAAGTCTACCATGCAACATCAACATGGCGCGGTGATAGTTAATCAAGCAGGGGACATATTAGGTCAAGGTTACAATAGCATTCAGACCTTTTGCTCGCATCAATTTTCAATGCATGCAGAAGTTGCAGCAATACAAAGTCTAAGGAAAAAGAACAAACGTTTCTGGGTAAATGCAGATGAGTTGACCATGATTGTTATCAGGATAGGAGGCACATCAGGTCCAGAGTGCTATATAAAGTTTAGCAAACCTTGCCAAAATTGCCAAAAAGAAATAAACAAGCTGGGTATAAAGCGTGTGTTTTATTCCACCAATAGTGTGTGACTTGTAATTGGTGGTGTTCCCCACGAAGCCAAATAAGCATGCTGCTAGCTGGTGCATAGCAGGCACAGGTCAGCACCTGCACCGCATCGGTGTTTTGAAGTGGCTGATGTTGAGGTGATGCCAAAGCAGCCGGCGAGGGAGGGACAGGGCAGGGCAGTTTTTGTTTGGGCTCATTTCACTTGGCTCACTGTGGCAGGCCTGTGCTCTGCCACTGGCTCGAGAGGATCAGCAGCCATACGCATTCATTCCATTTGTTGAGTGGCGCTTGTTTCTGGACATGTGCTTGCAAGGCTTGGTCACGCTGGTGAAACGTTGGGAATTATATCTCGGCCGGTTTTTAATGAGAAGTCGCCCACGTGACTATGCTGTTGCATAGCCCCAGCAAACTGCGATTCCCTTCGCCATGGCGCCATCTGCGCTGTGCATCACGGCGCTTCTGCTTGCCGCGTACTTGCCGACGACCTTCTCCGTGCGCCCAGTGCAAGATGCCGCTATCACTGCAGGCAGTGCGCCAGCACCTCCTGCACCTCCGGTCTGGGCGGACGCATACACGGTGCGCTTCGTTTTGTACATCGCAGCAGGCGCTCCTGTTCATCGCCCTTGGGCCAACATGGCCTGACCAGCATGCTGTGTGGGCAGGTGGAGTTCGTCGTCAGCATGCCGCATTTCTACCTGACACAGCCGCAAGGCTTGAGGTATGTAAGGTTGTGGGATCTGGGCACAGGCACACCACACACAGACACACGCGTGTGTGGACCAGGCTGGCACTGACTCATCGCAATATTGCCCAAGGCAGAGCTCTGGGCACAGGCACACCACGCACACACACACACACCCATACGCGCACCCGCCTGCAGTGTTTGTGTCACTGGGCCTGGAGCACTAACTGGTCGCAATGTGCGCCACCTGCAGCATTCCTGTCAAGGCCTGGTATGACCACGGCAACAGACGGTCTAAGATAGAGAACTTTGGCGGCATTGACACCGTCATATTTGGCAGGGTGAGAAACCTCATGCAGTCTGACCATGCATGAGGTCTTGTTGGCCGCTGGCAGTGCTCCCGCTTGAGTGCAGAGCCGAACCTGACTGTGCATTGCAAGTCGAAGTTGAGGCCCCGCCAGCAGCAGGCAGCCCTCCTTGCCTCCCACTGCATGGGCAGGGAGCGGTAGGTAAGGTCAGGCACACGATCAACAGGGCGAAAACGCAACCTGCCCATGCTGTGGCATGTTGCAGAGGCACACGTACGAGATCCACCCACGTATCGACAAGCTGCTGTGCTGGGTGGACTATGATGAGGTCACGGACACGGACCCAGGCGCAGCTCAGCCTCGCAACCAGGCCTCTGCGGCCTCTGTGCAAGGCTTGCTGGGGGGCGTCGTGCCGGTGAGTCATGCTGTGTTACACATGCAGCTCTGCAGCGTAGTGGCAGTCAGGCGCACACACTTGGGCAGGAGGCGACTGCTGGGCAGGGCATGCTCTGCAGCGTTGTCAACGTCGCCATTACCTGTCACCGTACTGTCCGCTCCACCACCACTGCTGCTGTCCCATGCTGCGGTGCTGTGGCTCAACACACTGCCCTGCATTGCTCCACCCCAAAACTTTGCTTGCCCGTTTGCTTTGCGCCGCTCACCATGTGAAGATCCTTCCAGACTTGTCGGATTGGAGCTTTGCCGGCTCGCTGCAGCTTGAAGACGAGGTTGCCCATGCTTGGCAGTTACAGTATAGAGAGGGCGAGGCGGTGAGAGGGCACAGGCGTGGTTCAACCTGCAGCAGCAGCTCATGTTGTGTCAGCACGTGGCATGGATCTACTGCAATGGTTGTGCTCACCGCCACAGGGCCCCTGCACCCTGTCATGCAGGTCAACACCTACAACTTCTACACCTCCTCTGATGGCCGGCCCCTCAAGTTGCACATGTTTGGGTACAACAACATTGCAATTGGCCACTATGATGGTGGGTGCAGCAGCGGCATGCAATGAGGTTGCGTGGCGTCGGTTGGCCGCGTGTGTTTGCTACGTGCCAGTCTATCAGGGCCGCTGGTTGCAAGACCGGTCACCGCGTGCCAGCCTGCAGCCTTCATGCGCACTGCGTCTTTGGTGGCCCAGCTTGCGTACACTCTTCTGGTGCTGCACGCCGGGTACCTTCCCACATTTGGCACTAGCGTGCACAGCATTGCAGCCATCGTCATCTTGCCATCACTGCGATGCTGGGCCCCCTCAGTGGTGCAGCCTCCCTGTCAAACCTGGGTGCAGAGTACATTTACACATTCAAGTCTTACACGCCTGGCCCCGACGACGCGGCTTTCGAGGTGCCGGAGCTCTGTCAGTCAACCAGTGCGCGCAGGCACCAGCGGGGGAAGCGTGGCTGGCTGGCTCGCCAGGCCACAGCGCTGATGCCGGCGACCAGGGTGCGCATTTTACAGCCGGCCGCTGCAGTGGACGCCGCGCACGCGCATTGGTCGCTGGCGCATGGCCGTGCGCCCGCTCAGGACGAGGCAGAGCATGCGGCGCGCGTAAATCGATTTCGGAGCGTGGTTGCGCGTGTCGCCGCTCACAACGCACAGCCCGACAAGACGTATACGATGCATCTGGGTCGCTTTGCGGACTGGAGCGAGGAGGAGTACTACGGCATCCTTATGCCTGATGCCTGGAGGCGCAGACAGGGCCTGCCCAGCTTGAAGCAGGCCAGAAGGGAGGCGCTGCTGCAGCAAGAGCCCCACGCATTCGACCCGATTGGCAAGTTCAAACGACGCCTGAGGAAGTCTGAGCTGCCGCGTGAGGTGGACTGGCGCGGCACAGGCGCGGACCCTGGCGTGAAGGACCAGGGCATGTGCGGCAGCTGCTGGACGTTTGGCGCGACCGCCACCATGGAGGGTGCATGGTATGTGCAGACGGGCGAGAAGCGCAGCTTCAGCGAGCAGCAGATCCTGGACTGCGCCTACGACTGGGGCAACAGCGGCTGCGATGGCGGCGACTCCAAGCCCGCCATCAACTATGTAGCCAAGCATGGAGGCATTGCAATAGAACAGGACTACTACTACCACTCCACCGGCGACTTCTGCAAGTAAGCAGGGGCGCGGGGAGGGTGTCTTGCCAGTGCACTGGCAAAGGTGTGACATAGTTGTGGCTTGCAGTCAGCATGTGGCACAGGCAATCAGCTGCAGAACATTCCAACAGTTCACTGCCGGCCGTGATATGCACATCTTGAGGGGTGCCCCGCACCACGCCTGGCTACTAGCAGCCCTGATGCTACGCTTGCACAGATCCCGCTGTGGTACCTCTCTAAAGCCAGCATCTTCCACATGTGCTTTACCTTCACCGGCACCTGCGCCAGGGCGTCCAACTACACACTCGTCGGCAGGTTCGACGGCTTCCTGCAGGTTGAGCCGCGTGATGAGTTGGCGCTGATGGAGGCGGTCTACACGCTAGGCCCGCTGTCCGTCGCCATCGACCCGTCGCCCGACTCCTTTGCGTTCTACAAGGAGGGTGTCTTTTGGGACAAGACCTGCTCCATCAACAACTTGGATCATCAGGTGGGTGTGTTGCTCGCGCGCTGTTGGACAAGGTGCAACAGGGTCATTTGGGTAATGATTTACGGCTTGTGAACGCAGTCTGAGTGATGCCAGCGCTGACTTGTGCTGCGCGCAGGTGGTGCTGTTTGGGTATGGAGAGGAGCACGGCACTCCCTACTGGCTGGTCAAGAACATGTGGTCCAAGTTTTGGGGAGGTAGGTGCAGTTGGATGCCACAAACAGTGATCAATGCAAGGGAGGGCTGAGCAACCTCACAAGGCGGACACCCCATCCCAACCAGCTTTGCCTTTGTAACCCATGCAAGGGAAGCTGCACGATGCAGGGGCCAAGGGTGTGGACAGTTGATTGCGAAGCGCTGCCAGGACGCAGACGAAAAGCGGCTTCCTGGTTTTGGCATGACCCCCCTCCCCGCACTGAAGCATGTGCTCTGGCTTGCTGTGCCTGCAGCTGATGGATACATCAAGGTTGCCAGGGGCAAGTACGACTGCGGTGTCGCGTCTGATGGCATCGTTGCTGTAGTCTCCAAGCAGGCCCTGAGGCCAGGTGCTGACTACCGCCGCCTGGAGGCGGTGCGCAGATGGTGAGGTATCTGGCTGGCGGTTCTGGACGTCATGCCCCTCTCCTTGGTCATGACTCCTTCGCATGTGATGCATGTAATTTGCATGTGATCATTTTGGCAACGACACTGCCCTGCCTAGCCCGTATGATTCGGTGATCTAATCATGCTGGGCTGTGCTGCACCAGGGGCAGCGCTGTGCGCCGCACCACGCGTCTCTATATGCAAAATACCCTTGTTCCAAAAGTTTTTTTAAGGAAAAATGCAAGTGTGGGCTGCTATCGAAGCAACTTCGCTGACGACCGCCACGCTACGCTGTGCAGACCATTGCTCTCAGCTTTGCAACTGCCAAGTCACGATCATTGCATCAGAAAATGCTGAAGCAACAGCACCAGCCAGTATCAGCAGCGCCCACCAGGGCCGCAGGCTCGAACCGGGGCTTCCTGACGCGCGTCAGTGCATTGGGAGCTTCAGCTGGGCACGCTGGCTCATGGTGACAGCTCCGATGTGGGTAGGGCCTCATGTATGTCGCATGTTGCATGTGCATTGAATGGGTGCAGATTGCCTCGGCGGCTGAGGACGAGGAGCCAAGCAGCAAGGCGCCTGGAGCAGTCCAGCCACTGAGCGAGGCAGAAAAGGTGTGCAGCGTTTGTGCATGCGTGTCTTTTCCATTGAACAGCATGCAGCTTCAGACGCGTGCATCGTCCGGGTGACAGTGCCAGTCACCAGCACCAGCACCAGCACCAGCACCAGCACCAGCACCAGCACCAGCAGCTGGGCCATGACACTGCCGTGCTGGACCTCATTCAGTTCGCCCAGTGCCGGTCACAGGCCATGCATTGTTGCACATGGCTGTTGCTGAAGCGGCCACTGCTCCAGCACAGCCAGACAAGCTTAGTCCTTGCCCACGCCTGTCGCCCCTCCTCCACGCCTGTTCTTCCTGCAGAAACTATGGGAGGAGCTTGCAGGCAACTACAGGCGTCGCAACAACAAGATTGGCTGAGCATTACTGCCAGTACTCAATGACAGCACGTCCGTCTGCCATGCGCATGCGACATGAGCTCACGACGTTGCACGATACACATTTGATGTGCCTGCGACTGCTTCATGTACGTTCCTCTGACAGCAGGCACATTCAAGTAGCGTGCAGGAGCATCGTCAGGCCCTGAGCGCTACTTGACATCCTATGACACGTCATTGTCCATAAGCCATTGCTGTTTTTGATATTCTCATTGCCACAGCTCATGGGTGATGAGTCATCGCGCTTTTGCTGAGCCAGCAGTCCGGCGCTGCCCATTTGCATGCCTGCGACTTGATTCAACCTGCTGTGTAGTTTTCCAACTGTAAGATTTCCTGTAGACAAGCAGCCTGCTTCGCAATTCACCCAGCAACCCCAGCTGACACAGCCGCCAGCCGCCAACAGATGGATGCTGACATCGCAGGGGCTTCGACGCTGCAGATGCAGCACCGCTTGCAGTTTGATTTCTGGCCACGGGAAACGTGCTGGGATGGGCGCAACACGCAGCACACTTCGTGTGACTTGCCCCCACACCAAGTGTGCAGCTCAAGCACGCAGCCCCTGCTCAAGAACCCCGTTTTTGCAGCAGAGGCAACAACTTGGGCTGCCGCTGTCGCGCGCCCGCACAGTATCTCAGTCGCAGCTGCCAGGCCGGCCGCCCTGTTCGCCGGCTGCAGTCCGCCATGCTGCCGCTCCAGCGCTGCCCTGTGGGCATCCGCGCCAGCCCTGTCGCCTCCGGTGCAGGCCCTGCCTGCCTGAAGCTCAGGTGCGGCGGCCATCGCGTGCATGACACAAGGATTCCAAGCTTTGGGGTCTGTGCATGCATGGATGCGCGAGAGCCTCTCTGACCGCAGCAGAGCCGCTGTGTGCGATCGCAGGAGCTCCGTGCCCACCCCTGCGCTGCGTCTGGGGGAGGCCAGCTCTGGGCTGCGATGCCGTGGTGGGTTTGCGTGTTCCAGTCAGCCCGCCTCTGCGCCTGCGTGACACGTGAGACGCGCCATCGAGCCGCCCCGTGCTGCTGCGCTTGTGCACAGGTCGCCTGGCTGCCAGGCAGGCCAGGACGGTCGTTGTCGCGCAGGCGGTTGTGCAGCAGGCGCAGGTGGGCTGGCAGCAAGCTTGCAGATGCCCAATTGGACCTGCACAGGTGTTGCACCTGCGGGTTGCTGACATGTCCTGCCATGTTCCGCCCGGCCCTGCAGAGCAATGATGCGACGGTGCTGCAGAAGCTGGTGTCCAAGGCTGAGGTGGTGCAGCTGTACCGATACCCAGGAATCTCTGGCTCCAAGGCAGAGACACTCCTGCGGAAGGTGCGGAATCTGGCCGAGCCAACCCTACAGCACCTATTGATCCCTCAGCATGCAACATCCCATGGCGGCAGCACTGATACACACATGCTGCAGGATGTCAGGCATGCAATACCAGACGTGATGTGCTTGCACCCTCTTAACAGGCCAAGGCCAAGGTGTCTGATGCCATCACTGCCCTTGATGGTGAGCTGTGCTACAACGTTGGCGTCTCTTCGCCCCTGAACGCCAAGGAGGCACAGACCCTTGCCTGGTGAGTGGGGCCAGGCAGGCAAGGTGGCTTCCGTGACTTGAAAGGCCCACGGTATCCAGCTGGCTTAGATGTGGCGCCTGAAGGGGAAGAAGAGAGAGGCTCAACAATGGAAGGGGCGTTTGTATATGCGGCTGCTCTACATATATTGCAGCCCCACTACCTGCTAAGGGGTAGTGGGGCTGTTGCGTTCAGATTGCCACGCGGGACTGCTTTGCTAGCTGACATATGCGCTGCATTGCATGGTG
Organism: Chlamydomonas urium; assembly: GCA_039880955.1. NCBI lineage: Eukaryota > Viridiplantae > Chlorophyta > Chlorophyceae > Chlamydomonadales > Chlamydomonadaceae > Chlamydomonas > Chlamydomonas urium. The sequence continues at coordinate 2,915 of JAWZTI010001617.1, read as the reverse complement.
TTATGAATTCATGTGCAGGCTGGTGAGGGAGACCTTTGAGCCCCAGCTGCTGACCGCGGATTCGCACTTCAACGCCAACGGCACCACCACCACTGTCATTGAGGTGCGCAACTACGACAGGCAGCAGCAGTGCCGTTCTTGGTGCGGCGCTGGTGTGCATGCGTTCCATCTCACCCCACCCTGCTGGCAGCCCAGATGGCAGTGATGCCATGATGTTATGGTGTACGTGCATTGCATGCCTGCCTGTGCGACCCCCTGCCCACAACACCCTGCGCACCGCTCCCCACACCTCCCTTGCCCTGCCGCTGCTGCTGCCCTGTAACGCCTTGTCCCACAGGTCGGCCCCCGCAGCAACTTCTCCACCGCCTTCTCCACCAACGCTGTCTCCATCTGCACCTCCACGGGCCTGTCCAAGGTGACCCGCCTGGAGCAGTCGCGCCGCTTCATGCTCACCTCCACGCGCCCGCTGACCGACGCAGAGAAGACGGCGTTTGCCGCCATGGTGCATGATCGCATGACGGAGGAACTGTACACCAAGCCTGTGGCCAGCTTCAAGTGCGTGGGGATGGATCAGTCAGCTTTTGTTGTACTGATAGCGGCAGGGGCAGGGACAAGGGATAACTCCACTTTTGTTCCACTCTCAGCTGCAGCTTGAGGGGCATCTCCAAGGGACAGATGAGTCAGGCAAAGATATACTCTCAGCAGCAGCTTGAGGGGCTATTCCAAGCGCGTGGGGACAAGATCACCAGCTTCTAGTCCCTCATCAGCTGCGGCTTCAAAGGCCAGCTGCAGCAAGGGCAACCAGGGACGGGGCTGGTCAGAGGTTGCGAGGGCAGGTAGGCTTCAGTGTGAAACGGTGGATATGGTGGGATGGAATCATGTCAACCCACCAAGACTGTTAAACGGCATGCCTGACCACTCTTGCACGTTTGCTGTGCTGGTTCGTTGCCTGCAGGGTGAACGCCACCCCCGCCCCTGTATTCACCGTGCCTGTGATGACCGAGGGCCGCAAGGCGCTTGAGAAGATCAACGCGGTGCGTGGGCGGTGCCACGGGGCAGCGCAGTGCAGTGCAGTCCATCAGCAGGAAGGGCAGTGGGCAGGCGCAAGGGGGTTCCCGGTGACTGGGCGGTCAATCTGGCCCAGCACACGCTCGTGTCACTGCTGTTGGTTGCCACCCTTGGGTGGTGGAAGCATACGGTGGCATCAGGGTAAGCACTGACCAGCCAATAGCATGTGCCCAGCATGTGCCTTGCTCTGGGGATGGCCCTTGCAGCCCGCCCGCTCGCCCGCTGCCTCAAGCTCATCCTTCTGTCTCTGCTGGCTCTGTCTCTGGCCCCCCTCCGTTGCCCCCTCGCGCAGGAGATGGGCCTGGCCTTTGACGACTGGGACCTGGATTACTACACCAACCTGTTCCGCGACGACATGGGCCGCGACCCAACCAACGTGGAGCTGTTCGACATCGCCCAGTCCAACTCGGAGCACTCGCGTCACTGGTTCTTCCGCGGCGACATTGTCATTGACGGTGTGAAGATGCCCAGCAACCTGTTCAACCTGGTGAAGGAGCCTTGGAAAGTGAACCCTAACAACAGCGTGGTCGCGTTCAAGGACAACTCCTCCGCCATCCGCGGCTTCAAGGTCAAGCCGATGCTGCCGGTGCGGCCGGGCGCGCCGTCGCCGCTCGCGCCGCAGGACCGCGACTGGGACCTGCTGCTGACGGCGGAGACGCACAACTTCCCGTGCGCCGTCGCGCCGTTCCCCGGAGCTGAGACGGGCGCCGGCGGCCGCATGCGCGACACGCACGCGACCGGCACGGGCTCGATCATGGGGGCGGGTACCGCGGGATACTGCGTCGGCAACCTGCACCTGGATGGTGCCGAGGCGCCTTGGGAGGACAAGTCGTTCCAGTACCCCCCCAGCCTGGCCAGCCCGCAGCAGATCCTGATTGACGCCTCCAACGGCGCCTCCGACTACGGCAACAAGTTCGGCGAGCCGCTGATCTGCGGCTACACCCGCACGTTTGGGCAACGCCTGCCCAACGGCGAGCGCCGCGAGTGGATCAAGCCGATCATGTTCTCGGGCGGCATCGGCCAGATCGACAACCGCCACCTGCACAAGGCGGACGGCGAGATCTCCATGCTCGTCGTCAAGATCGGCGGCCCCGCATACCGCATCGGCATGGGCGGCGGCGCCGCATCGTCGGTGCCGTCGGGCTCCAACAACGCCGACCTCGACTTCAACGCGGTGCAGCGCGGCGACGCCGAGATGAGCCAGAAGCTGTGGCGCGTCGTGCGCTCGTGCGTCGAGATGGGGGACAAGAACCCTATCGTGCAGATCCACGACCAGGGCGCCGGAGGCAACTGCAACGTCGTCAAGGTGCGCACCTGTTGGACGCTCAGTCGTTGTTGGTTGCTGCTACCGCTCAGTTCTTGCAGCTGCAGCGCTGTTCAGGTGCGCACCTGTTGGGTGCTCACTTTTTGCTTCTGCTTGTCGTTGTTGGTTGCTGCTACCGCTCAGCTCTTGCAGCTGCAGCGCTGTTCAGGTGCGCAACTGTTGGGCTTTCAGTTCCTGCTTCTGCTAGGTCCTCGTTGGCTATTGAAATGCTTCAAGGTGCACACAAACATGGACTGGCATTCGTCACCCCGTGTTAGGCATGTGCCGAAGGCTGTGCCGCTCTTGGCAGCCACCTTGTTCAGAATTTCACCTGGCACCCCATCCTTGGCCATGCACCCCTGCGCAGGAGATCATCTACCCCTTGGGTGCAGAGATCGATGTCCGTGCCGTCAAGGTTGGCGACGAGACGCTGTCTGTCATGGAGATCTGGGGTGCTGAGTACCAGGAGAACGACTGCCTGCTGATTAGGCCTGAGGCGCGCGACCTGCTGCAGTCGTTCTGCGACCGTGAGCGATGCCTGATG
>JAWZTI010001616.1:0-12403 GCA_039880955.1 Chlamydomonas urium | reverse complement strand
ACCTTGTCTCGCAGCACCTCACCTTGTCGTGCAGCACCGCCTGAAGCACAACGCTGAGGGCCCGTACCCACCCTGTTGACCCACAAACTCACCAACCCCATAGTCACCCTCACCTTGTCGTGCAGCACCGCCTGGAGGATGACACTGAGGCAGTCCATGTTCCTGTTCATGACCGCCAGGCTCAACACACTCGTCTCATGCTGCACGCCTCGCTCCACGCCCTGCCCCGACGCCCCTTGACGCTGCTGCTGCCGCTGCTGCTGCCGCTGCTGCTGCCGCTGCTGCTGCCGCTGCTGCTGCTGTTGCCGCTGCTGCTGCCGCTGCTGCGGCTGTTGCTGCTGCTGCTGTGACGCAGGGGCATGCCAGTACGCGGTGTCAGCTAGCTTCGCCGGCGTGTGCACCGCGGTGCTGATTCGGAAAATGGAAGGGTGTGCTGGCCGCCGCTTGCTCGCCCCAGGTAGCCAAGACCGGACGCGAGAGCCCAGGACAGAGACAAGGGAGGGCTCAGGGCTGATGATGCTCTCGGGGGCGGGGGGGGCGGGGAGTGCGCTTGCTTGCTGCACGGGGGCTGATATGAGGCTGAGGCAGGCCTGGCCGGGTGGGATCGTGGCTGCAAGGGGGATGAACAGGGAGGGAACAGGGTGAGGGGTGAGTGGGACAGATGAGCCACCAACGCCCGCACAGCCAACCACTTGCCTGTCCAATGCAACATGTGCACTGCTACACCGCAAGTCGCTGACAAGTCTGTCTGACAGTCACGCAGGCCTACAGCACGTACACGGCTGCAGCACATACCAGCTCTTGAGACGTGGCGGGCATTCTGTGCAGGTCATGTGCCAGACCGCTGAAGGAGGCGGCACTTGCTCATGGGTAATCAATAACTTCAAGATTCATTTCTCACCTATAACAAGCTTGACCAGATCCAGGTTGGTGCGCTCTGCAGCGTGCTGCACAGGCAGGGCAGCGCCGATGCGGCCACACGGTGAGTGCGCGCACGCGCAAGCGTTCGACAGCGATGCAGTGACAAGAAGGCGCATTTGTTGCTGCCTGCTAGTGGTTGTGAGATTCTGCACGCTGGGCTTGCATACAGACTGCCCCTTGCCCATCCCACAACGCCACATCCCCACCCCACAACCCCATCCTGCCCCTGCACCACACCCCACAGCTGCGTCCCACCCCACAACCCCGCCCCTGCACCCCACACCCCCAGCTGCGCCCCGCGGCCAGGCGGTTACCTCACCATGAGCAGGGTCTTGCCATGGCTGTCCTGCGCGTTGTACAGCAGCGGGAAGCTGCGCAGCAGCTCTCCGTACTTCTGCCTCCCCCTGTCCTGCGGCAGCTGCTTGAGCCACTCCACCAGCATCTGAGGGTTAGGCTGCCTGTGCAGCTCCCTTTCGACGTCCCACTTGACAAGATGGCCCTTTGTGGTGAAGCCGACCATTGTGGTACCACTGGGGCACAGCACAGCTTTGGCGAAGGCGCCAACGCTGGACAGGGCAACTGGTAGGGCTTGCCTGGCCTGGCCCTGCAGGTTTATGTAGGTGGAGGCAGCAGTGTAAAGGTGGGATGGTGTCACTGGGGGACAGCACGCCCTTGGAGAAGGATCTCGGGGCAACTGATAAGGCTTGCTGGCCTGGCCCTGCAGGTGGAGACGGCAGTGTGAAGATGTGAGGCTGGGCTCAGACAGGGGACTGCTTGGCACGCTGCAAGTAGAAGGCATGCTGGGCGTTTATGAGTGGTTTAGGGCTTAGGGCTCAGGATGGTCAGATCATGAAAATACCAACAAGCAGCAATGCAATACATTTGGCAGATCAGTAAAGACAAGGTGGGCTTGTTTTATTGCCGGGCGCACCTGACACCGCTCGCCGCCTCCCTCCGCGTACCACAGCCGCCCCCTGCCGTCCTTTGCTGCCTGCACCCCGCCCATGCACCCCCTCCTCCAACCACCCACCTGGCACAGCTCGCCGCCTCCCTCCGCGTCCCACAGCCGCGCTCTGCCGTCGCTGCCCACCGACAGCACTCTGCGCCCGTTGTCCGACCAGCAGCAGTCGCTGACAAATCCGCCGTTGGGCTGCACATCGATGCTATGCAGCAGGTAGTTCTCGGCCACGTTCCAAACCAGCAGCTGTCCGTTCTCGCCTCCGACCTACGCGCACACACACCGAATGGTCGCGCAACGGCCAGTTGAGCACAACGTCCGATTTGTCTCGTTTGACGTTACTTGCAGGCAGCTGTGGAGCAAGGCATGTGCAGAAGCAAGTGCGGGGTTTCCCCAAAGCCCCTGCAAATGACTGCTGCAAGCCTCAAATCAGTGGTGTGTGACGAGCGTGGTTTTGCGCAGCCCCCTTCACCTGTCAGCCTTCAGTCACCACACTCCGCCCTCCATCCCTGACCCTCCACCATCCCTCCTCCACCCGTTCCCACTCGCCCTGCTGAACCCCGCATTCACCTCTGCTCCCTTCCCTGACGCCTCTCACCAGTGCCCTCTTCCCGTTGGGGCTGAACCGCACAATGAGCGCCCTGCCGTCTATCACAGGCCCCAGACACTGCCACGTCCACTCGGCCCCCTCCACATCGGCCTCGGGACGGCTAGAAGCCATAACCTGTGCGTCGACCCCGGTGCTCATGACAAGGCCGCCATCCCTTGTGATGCTGCAACTGACAGCCGCGCCGTTGTGCGGGTTGTAGGCCTAAGGGTACCACATAGGCAGGGGGAGTGAGGGATGCGGTTACTTTGCAGTTGTTTGTTTCAGAGTGACCAACTCCTGTGTGATGCTGCTGAGCTGGGCGGATCTGTGTCAGCCATGTAACATGGAAGGCGCGAGAGCTTGGAAAACATAAGTGCCTCCATGATAGAATAGAAGATATGCCGCGACAAAGCAGTGCCCCTGCAGCGCGGCAGCAGCAGACACACACCTTGCCGGTGGTCTGGTGCAGGTGGCTCTGGCCCTGTGTATCAACCTCGGTAATCAGCGTCCAGATAATGACGATGCCCTCGCTGTCGCAAGACGCCAGTCGCTCCAGGTAGCCCATGACGTTTGGAGCAGGAACGCGATCAGACACGCTGAGGCAGATGATCGGCATCTGGTGGCCTTCAAGCTTGAGCAGGCAGCGCCACGTCGCCCACTCCCACAGCTTGATCTGCGAAGGTGGCCAAGATTGTTTCCAACTTGTGGTTGCGACCCTGACAAACAAGCAAACGCTGCTCTGTGCTCTGCACCCACCAGTCCACCCTCGCCAACATATGCAGTCGCGACTCAAACAACAAAGTCAAAGCTGCTCTATGCTTCGTACCCCCTACTCCCTGCTCGCCGACAGTGCAGACGCAACCCTAACAACCAGCTAAAAGCTGCTCTATGCTTTGTAATAACCAAGCCATCCTCACCGGCAAAAGCGGTCTCAACCAAACAACCAAGTAAACGCTCCTCTGTGCTCTGCACCCACCACTCCATCCTCACCGGCAGATGCAGTCGTGACGCCAACAACCAACTAAAAGCTGCTCTACGCCTCGTACCCACCACGCCATCCTCGCCGGCAGAGAAGACCCGCTTTCCGCAGGTCCGATACTTGGCACATGTTACGCCACTGCGCCGCCCCTCAACCTCGTGCGCAACCCAGCCCTCCGTCGGTTTGCTCTCGGGCTCGATGAGGCAGCTGTAGATGAGGTCCCAGACGCGCAGCTCGCCACGCTTGTTGCCTGGTTGTGGCATGGCAGCGCAAGCAGGGCAGCAAGAGCAGTGCAGTGAACAGGGCAGCGCAAACAAGGCAAAGTTTTCTTCAGTGCAGAAGCCCCTGATAATGACACAGCCATAACAAAAGCTTACGTCGAAGGTTCACCCTGCAGCACCACACTCTGAACGCCCTCGTCATAAACCAGCACAACAAGCCTTAGCTCAGACAACGCACCTGTGATGACCATCCTGCCATCGGGGCTGATGTCCAGTGCCGTGTAGCTGCCGGCCTTGTCCAGGAGGCTCATCGTGCGGTCAGGCGGCGCATACAGGATGACCTTGGCGTTATGAAGGCCCGCAGACAGAAGCAGCGTGCTCCGCCTGTGGCACAGCAAATCACAACCGAATCAAAGCTTGCACGAAAGGCGTGCTATCAGGTTGCAAGCATCGAGCAGCGCACCGCGTGCCCTTTGCACGTTGCAATCATTCAGCCTGCATACTTGCTGCTGCCAACCTTTGACGTCTTGCCCACCAATGCCCTCCTGCCGGCCACAGTCCTCGTGCTCCCCGCTGCCCTCTTGCCTCCTGCCTGCCTCTCCCCTCTTACCTGAACAAGGAGCTGTTGCCTGCCTCCTGCCCCAGTGGCGAGAGGTCGCTCATGGCCACGTGCAGCTTGGGGTCGTAAGCCAGCAGCCCGGTGTGGGCCAAAAAAGTGTGGGCCAGCGCCTCCCTGTCCACTGCTCACACCAACAAAACCAATTGCACCAGACAACAATGCATGGTTTGCAGTCAGTTGCGCAGCGTTGGAGTGCAGGCGCATGGCAGTAGAAGTAAAGCAACTCTTGGTCCTAAGCCTTAGCTACCAACGTGCACATAGCACTGGCGCTGGGCGAATTACCTTGGGTAACAGCGCTGTCGGTGTAGAAGGAGCTGTGGCCGCAGATGAAGTTGGCAGCATGTGATGGGGTCAGCAGCTCCAGCCTGTGTGACCGTTCAAGCCTGGAGTCATGTGAGGGAGCCGTCAGCACAGACCCCGGGAGGTGCCACGTGACGGCCTGGCGGCGCCCGACCGCCACCACTGTGGATGAGCCTCTGTAAGGGCTCGGGAGGGCGTACAAGCTGTTGATGCAAGAGGCGTTGCCGCCGAGGGAGCCGTAGGACTGCGACCGAGTGCCTGCCTGCGTGCAAGGGGATGGAACACCCGCAGCGTGCATGCGCGTATCATTCCCAAGTGAACTAGGGGTCTGCCTCATATGCTATTCTGATACACAAAGGCTGTGAACACGTGTCATCCATCTATGCCGTCAAGCTGTGCACGTACTCAATCATGCTGCGCTGAGCAGGTCTGCCACAGGATGCTCCAAGACTGTTGGGGACCCAAGCGGTGAGGTGAGGGGGCAGGGTGATCTGCAGACCTTTCCCCTCCTTGACTCATGCCTCAGAGTGGAGTTCTTTGTTTCCCTCCTTCTTTCTGTCTTTCTGAAGCACCTTGTTGAGTGCATGGTCAAGCAACTCACCACTGGCTCAATCGCAGTGACGGAGCCGTCAGCCGCACCAACCAAGATCAGTGCATCCATGTTCCTCGAGGAGAAGGTGAGCGCGGTGATCTTCACGCCAGGTACCGCATGGGTGTGCCACTTGCGGATGGGCTTGCGCTTGGTGATGCCGGTGCTGTGCACCTCCCAAGCAGTCACCACGCCGTCCTGTGGCCAGGCAGTAGTGAGGTGCAGAGCGGGTGGCAGTGGTGCGGATGACGGGCAGATTGGAGGTCTTATTGGATGTCAGACAGTTGAGCTGCCTTGGCTTAGCGGCACCCCGCAACCTCAAGGCAAGTAACTTCTGAGGGCTTCGTCGGGGCTCCCCGACTGCCCAGCCAAACTCCTGATATCAAACCCTGACTCTGGCCCCTCAGCATACAGAGTGGAGCAGCACCTGGGAGGCGCGTTTGCACTGCACACCTCAGGGCATAGCACCCACACTGTGGCACCTCGCTTCTGACCTACAACAACACCGAGGGATGTGCTAGCGGAACTGCATGTACGTCAACCCACCTGGCTGCCACTGATGGCAAGGTGCTTCCAGGAGCTCTCTGTGTCCGGGCACAGCGTGCAAGCTGTGACCACACTGGTGTCCTGTCGGTTCCAGAACTCATGCAGGAACTTCAAGCACTCAGGGCGACTGCTGGCACCCGCCACGGCCCACAAATACATGACGTGGCTCCGCGAGCACGACACCAGCAACGACCCGTCGTGGTTGAACGCCAGCGCCGTGACGGCCTCGTCGTGCCTGTTCTCGCTTCTGACGGACAGCAGTGCGCCGTCCGCAAGCGAGGTGAGCAGCACCACGCCGTTGCAGCTGCCTGATGCGACGACGCCCGTCTTGGCCCATGCGCCGCTCTGGCAGATGGCCAGGCACTCGATCGGTGCGCCCTGGTGGTCATGGTCCCAGTTGGCCAGTGACTGTTGGTGGCCCTATGTCAAGGCCGATGACAGCCAGCGACAAAGCATGTCAGGCAAGCAAGCACTGCGTGTACTGTACCATACACATGCAGCAAGCTGTGTACATGCAACATGCTGCTGCCCTTGAGTGTGCAGCTTGCTGTCGCAGCAAGGTGCAGCGTCCCCACCTGCTCCTCCTGGCCTGCAAACAGGTGCCGCAGCTTGAGCGTCCACCGCCCCTTCTCCGCAGTGCCCAGCACCAGCCGCCTGCCCTGGCTGTCCGTGGCGCAGCAGGAGATGGCCAGCAGCTGCTCCGCATCTTCATGCAGCGCGTCAAACAGTCTGCGCTGGTCCAGGTACCTGTGAGTGCAGGCAGCAGCAAACGCACGTAAAGCAAAGCAGCCACAGCTGTAGCTAACGATATTGGATATCCAGTGGATACTACTCATTGGGTACCCACTCGGTGCTGACAACTCAGATTTTGCACTGCACAAGGAGTTGCTGGTGACAAGGCCCACTTCACGAATGATAGCCGTCGGCTATGACAGCGGTCACCAACTGCCTTCAGTACCTGTTCCCCACTCACCACAGATGTGCGTTGCCCTCGACATCCAGAGTGAGAGCGCGCCTCCCATCTTCTCGCATGCTCACAAACAGCAGAGGCACCGAGCCCTGAGTCTGCAGCCGCACGGTTGGTAGCTGGGCGCCAACGTCCCACACCACCACCTTGCCACTGACGTCTCCAGTGAGGGCCTTCACACCCCCTGAAATGTGGGGAGCCCCTGAGATGGAAGGGGTGCCCCCTGTGACAAAGCACGCCTGGACACCAGATGCGTGGCCATACTGCAAGGGCAGGCAAGGGCAGCAACAGCATCAACAGCAACAGGACCTGCTGAGCAGCCAGCAGTCCCAACAGAAGTGTGCGGGGCAGCAGGGCAAGCACACAGCCCTGCAGGCCTGCACCCTGCCTCCTCACCACCCAAGTCCGGCGCTGATGTGTCATAACTTATGACTCACTAGTTATGACTCGTATAACTTATGACCCTGCTTTGATGTAGCCAAGCCTCACACACACCTGCAGCCTGGCACAATGCATGGCACTGCCTGCAGAGGACAGCGCATACACTTCAACGGCGCCTGAGGCGCTTGTGGCCATGAAGCGACGTGCGTCGACGCTGCGTAGCGAGGCACAGTCAGCAAGCAGGATTTGAATCAGATGTCGTTGTTGTGCTCTTGCAAGGCGGCACCGGTGATGCGGTCAACCAGTGACTAAGGTTAGCAAAGGCTCACAATGAGCGCAGCCAGTACACCCTAATCGCGCATCTTACCTGAACGCGACACTGCTGATGGCGCCCTCGCACGCCGTCATCCAGGCACCCGACAGCGGTCCCGATGAGGTGCTGGGCGATGCAGTGTCGCACAGCACTAAGTTGTGGTGCCCCCCTGTGTCCTGGAAGTTGTACACGATGACCTGGCAGGAGGCGAGAGCGTGGGTTGAAGGTCAGGGCAGGGAGCTGCAGGCAAGTATGCATGGCGGGGCAAACACTTGAGCTGACGCTCGTCACAAAGTCATGTAGCCAACACCGTTTCACAGTTGCTGGAACGATGAATACAGTGAGCTGTGGCAAACTTTACCTACCCAGCGGCCACAGGTGCTGATGGCATAGCCTGGCTTGGGGGGCTTGGAGCTCCTGTGCAGCTGGTGGAATTGTGCACTCGACAGCATCCTCGGCCCCTCCTCGTTCAGGCTGACGAGCGCGACTTCATAGGTGTCAGAGCAGGACAGCAGCTGCGTCCCGCCAGCGGCGAACGCTGCCAGCAGGGAGGTGTGCCTAGGCAGCGCCCTGTTGATAGGAATGGCACTGTGCTCCACGGCTACCGCGTCTTCGCTGTCGGCGTCTGCAGCAGCCAAGGGCAGGGGCGCAACAGCAGCCATTCAACAGTCACACACTTCACCTACCCTTGAACCAGTTGCTGGCTGGCCTTCCAACCCTGTTGCCCTGACCTCTGCGCCCCGGGAACCTCCCTCACGCTCACCGTTGCCGCTGCTGTCAGCTAGGCGGTGCGCCGCCAGCTTGCCTCCCTCCAACCCCACCAACAGCATCTCCCCATCGGGCGACAGGGCAAGGGCGACGCTGGGGTCCAGAGGGGCTAAACAGCTGGCGACCGTGACGTCTGCAATCGCGTCAACGCTACTTTGCGGTGGCCGGAGCGCTGACGGTGTGTGCGCCACAGCGTCATTCCATGGGTACACGCGCACGTGGCCATCTGCAGGACAGCAGCACGCAGCGCTATTCCAAGTGGTCTTTGCTGTGTTGCAGCGCGCAGGTGCGAGTGCCTACACAGCATCAGAGCTGTTTACTGGCTTGCCCCCATTACCTACCGATCACCTGGGCCCGCAAATCTACCGGAGCTCTCAACTCCGCTGCACCCCTCAACCCCGCCTGCACCCTGGACTCCACCTGAGCCCTTGACTTGACCTGAGCTCTCAAGTGCGCATGAGCGCTGCAACTCCTGTGTCCCCCCTCACCATCAGATGCCACCAAGATGCGGCAGCCTTGAGTGGTGTCGCAGAAGACGGCATGCAGCACAGCACTGATAGAGGCCCTGCCCTTGCCCTGCCGTGGCACGTCCAACCAGGCGAGCGCCTCTGCATCCTCCGCGCTCAGCAGTTGCACCTCTGGCATGAAACCGTACCGCAGGAACGTCCTGCCGTCGGGTGAGAAGCTGACGCCATGCGACGCTGTGGTGGCGCGCATGCTTGATGCCAGGGAGCCATGCAGCGCTGTGGCGCTGTACCCCGCTGAGGCATCAGAGCTGGCGCTCTTGCTGAACTTGGAGCCGGCTCTCGACTTCTCCTTCATTGAGCGCGTCAGCGGGCCTTGCTTATCCCATTTGACCTTGGACACCAAGTCCGAGCAGTCTGCATGCGCATGCACACATGGGTGTTCATGCAGTATAGCACCCACATGTACCGGAGTCATGCACATGGCAATGGCACATGCATGGCTGACTCCGTAGCTTTCGTCACACGGCTAGTGCATGCAGCATGTACCGAATGATGGTGGTGCGCGGTCCGCAAGCGCGCAGCTGCTGGCCTGCAGGTCTTGCCCCGCAGCGCCAGTTTTGGGATCCGGATGAATCTCCATCAGCAAAGCCGGTACCGCCGGGAATGGAGCACCTGCCAGCTACATCTTCGCACTGTCACGATTGTCTCTGAGCTGCCCATAGCTGCGATGGCGCTTGGGGAACGCCTTTTGCAACGGTGTGGGCCTTTTGCCAGTGTGACTGTCAGGAGTGATGTGGCCGCCGCTGGGAATGCATGAGTTCAGCATTGGCTCACAAGTGCCTAAATGCAGCAGTGTCTGCGTCAGTTCAGCTGTGCTGATGTGGGACACAGCATCACTATTGCTGCTGCAGTGTGGTTGGCGAAGAGGCAGTCTCTCATACCATGCTTTCCTGGCAGGATATTCCTGCGCAAGGCGATTCACGTTCAGGTTCACAGAAAGGGAACACAACTTGCTCACTCGAATTGAGGCAACTCATGGGTCAACTTGTACAAACGCAACCATCGCAAACCAAATCATCGTGAGGAACTGCCCTACACCGCAAAGCCGTCAACATCTTCTGTGGTACTGGTTAGCGCAGCTGCTCTGCCCGGCCATGACCGACTGGGCAGCCCTTTTGAGGGAGCCCGTGGCGCAGCGCTCTCGTCTGTGCTCTCCTGCAACAGTATGGAAGTGGTGCAGGTGTTCAAGACAAACCACAAACTCAAGCGCTTAACAGGGCGCTACGCCAACACCCAGAAACATCTTGCCGCACAGGTGCCGCTGCTCGCACAAAACGGGCGCAATGCCCACTCTTATTGCGCTGCCTGACTCTTGGCTGACGTTGCAGTGTCACTTTGACAGCCTCTGCGTCTTGTCCGTCTCTCATCGCTGGGCTCCGTCCATACTCACTTTGGACGCAGACGCCCAGGGCTTGCGAGCAGCAGGGGCTATGTTGACCCCCCTGGCGGCCACGGCGTCATTGCCAGCTTCCTGTCGCGTCCTTAAGGGCGAAGCATTCTGCGTCCCCTGCTTTTGCTGCTGCTGTTGCTGAGCCCAGCGGCCGAGGGGTGCCATGCTGGGCTGTGGCGCCGCATTCAAGCTGTCATCGTGGGGCGGCTGCGGCTGCAACTGCTGCTGATACACCTGCTGCCATGGCAAGGGGGTCTTAGAACACGCAGTTGGTGTGGTACGTGTAACCTCAGGCTGCTGCTGCTTCTGCTGCTGGCGTGCTTTCTGCCATGGCAACTGCGCTCTGGCATGCTGCCCTGACGTTGCTGCTGCACTTTCTGCAGGCTGCTGCCGTTGTGGCTGCTGCCATGGCATTGGCGACTTGCCTCGACTCATTGGTGCTGTACCACCGTTCTCAGGCTCCACCTCTAGCTTCTTCTGTTGCTGCTGCTGCTGCTGCTGCTGTGGCAGCTGCCATGGCAGCGGTGACCTGGGGCTCCGCAGAGATACATCTTCGTCCTCACGAGGCTGCTGCTGCCGCTGCTGCTGTTGCCGCTGCTGTTGCTGCAGCCGTCCCATCCCACCAGCGCTTTCGCTCTGTGCTGACGCCTGCTCCTCCTCCACCTGCTGCTGCCGATGCGGCTGCCACGGCAACGGCGCTGACCGCCCAAGACCAACCTCCGGCGCCTGCTTGTCCACTCGCCTGCTGACCCTTGAGCCAGCTCGCTTGCTTGGTCCTGCGCCCACCCCTGTCCCTGCCCCCTCTGCACCAGGCACCACTGCATGGCTGTTGGCGGCTCCAGCACCATCCACACCCTTCGTTCTTCCCACACGCAAAGCTTCGCTGCTGGACGTTGGCGTAGTTTGCGAGCCCCTTGAACCCATCGCAGCGTCAATGCCGCGCACCCCTGTCCCGCGCGCGGCCGCACGGCACGCCCCGCTGCCAGCCCCGCTCACAGCGTCAGGAGCCCTTTGCCCAGCAGCTGAGCTGCTGGCTGACGGGGAGGGTGGCGTTGTTGCCGGTGCAGCATACTTGGAGGCGGAGGCAGCGCGGCCTCTACCGCTGGTCGATGCAAAGGAGGAGGAGGAGGAGGAGGAGGGAGAGGGAGAGCGGGAGGTGGGGGTGCGGCGGCGGCGGGCCCCGGGCGACGGCGTGTCTGCAAAGATCTCGAACTGCATGCCCATGTCAGACCGCAGCACCTGCAGCACCTCCGCGAATTCCGACAGTTGCTGCAGGTGGGCGGGCAGCCAGCAGGCATGACAGTTGCGATTATAAGTTGCTGGATGCTCACCGCAATGGTGGCAACTGGTGGCAACTGGCACCCAGCTTCTAAGCATCACTACATGCTGCCACCTGTAGGTGGTAAGCTGACACTCCGACTCCAAACATAGGTTCACCCAGCCTAGCTGCCTCATTTACACCGCACTCCTGCAGCACATCATCAGTGAGCTCAAGTAGGGCAGCACGACCCACCTCCATGGACCGTAGCCGCTCCAGCCTCGAGCCAAAGATGTTCTGTGCGGTTATCTGCGCCTCAGGGCTGAGGCTGCGCAGGATGTCCTCCTGGCAGGACACAGGCGCAGCAAGTTGAGGAAGGCTCAGCTTGCAAGTGCAGGACACAGGGGGACACGGTTACCCAGGGCGATGGAGTGAGCCTGGAACCTTGCGATAAGAAAGGAGTGATGGGCACCACGTCGTCCAGCTCATCGTGGCTACGACACGCAAGCAAGCAACACTTATGTGAAAACCAGCTGGAGCTGGAGCTGATCTTACCGGGCTGAAGCCAAGCAGCGAGGCACCTTCCTGCTGACTCCAGTGCCCTGCCTGCTTCCGAGCCGCCGCCGCCGCCGCCCGCGCCCGCGCCGCCGCCGCTGCAGCCTGCCGCGCCTGCCTCTGCTGCTCTTGCCGTTCCTGAGCCTGCTGCCGCTCTCGTCTCAGAGCTTCGGCGGACCAGGGATCGGAGGCGTAAGGACGGTAGGTGCGGCTAGGGCCCATGCCTCGCACTCCTGGGCCCCAGTTGAAGATGTCCAGCACATCTGCGTGAAGACAGGCATGACACAACGCACGGGTAGGGGCATGGCGGGATAAGTGCTGCTTGGAAACTGCGGGTTGCCGAGGCTGCACACGCTCTTCATCCCACCTGATGTCAAAGCACTGTGCACTGAATTGGCCCCCTGACCTTCCCGGTCATCGCCTTTCCACCAGTCCTACCCCAGAGTCTGCTTCACAGTGCACTGCCCGCAAGCCGCTCCCCTCCCCTTTCCCCCTACCTTGTCTTGCCTGCCTCAGCATGTT
>JAWZTI010001615.1:0-12403 GCA_039880955.1 Chlamydomonas urium | reverse complement strand
GCCACGGTCGACTTGAAGGGTGCCTTGGGCAGCACGCGCTGGCAGCTGCCTAGAAGGTCCGGTGCATCAGGCAGACCCATCGTCTCCTTCAGGGTCACCTGATGCGCCCCAGAAGCCGCCGCCGCCGCCGCCGCCGCCGCTGTACCGGCGTCTGTGCCGCCTGTTGATGTGTCTTGCGCCCTGGCAGCCGTGCTGGCCTTGCTGGCCGGAGGGCTCACGCCTAGGCCACTCAGCGCGCCGAGGGCCGTGCCCCATGCGTCTGCTGCACCCGTCATGAAACTCTGTCCTGCGCTGGCCAGGCTGCTGCCGGAGCTATCCCCAGTGCCCGGGCGGGCCCCAGTGCTGACATCCGCGGCGCCTGCAGGTGTGCCTGCACCTCTTGCCGCACCCCCAGCAGCACTGCCCCCGAAGCCAGTCGCCTGGGGCGCTCCCACTGTGACCTGCTGCGCGACTGTGGCGGCTGAGGCGCCCCTGGCAAGTGGGCCGCCTGGGGGCTGGGGAAGGCCAGCGGTTGAGGCCGACAATGGGTGGTGCAGGGGGCCAGACATGAGGCGGGCGCGGATCATCTCCGCCGCCTCCTTGTCTGCCGCCGCCTCGCGGCGAAGCACAGTGGCTTGCTGCAGCTGTGGTGGCGGAGAAAGGATCAGTGCAGGGTGAGTATGTCAGCGTGCAAGAAGTGGTGCAGGTAGCCAGGCATCAAGCAGGCCTACATTTTTCTGCCGCCTCATTGACCTCTCATGCACACGCAGTCCTCCCTGGAGGCTTTGCAGGAAAGCGTGCATGCAGCAGAGGCCATTGCATGCATGCTGGCCACTTGGACCACGCAAACAAGGCTTTTCTCTTCACTCACAGCCTCTTCATGCAGCTTGTTGATCTGGTTCATGCGCTCCACCTCGTTCTCCTTCAGCTCCACCAGGCGCTTGATCAGCTTTGCATTCTCAGCTTGGAGCCTGCAGCAATTGCGTAAGTAGCTGAGCGCTCAACCATACAAGGTTTTGCACGGCCTCCGAAAACTTCTGTAACTGGACCAAGCTCTTCCTCTTCGCCAAGTTTTGTCAACTCTGCGCTTGAGTGGGGTCCAAGGCAGGACATTGCAACTGCGCCACCGCACCATCCACAGCTTCATGCATGGCATTTACCGCTCACAACCTCAGACTGCCACAAATGCTCGCTTTCTCAGGTACAGCCACAGCTCACCTCTCTGCCTCCTGCAGCGCCTGCTCCTTGGCTGACATAGCCCCTGCCACCTCGTCAGCAGCTGCCTCCCTGGACATGCACTCATGCGTCAGGGCTGCCGAGGTGGACGCCAGCTGGGACTGCAGCTCAGCAACCTTTGTCTGACTCTGTGATGGGCAACATGAAGGCGATTTGGTTTCAGGTGAAGGGCAACTAGGGTTGCTTGTTGATGAGGCGGAAGGGGGAATGTGGAGGCAGTGCTGCTGCATCATGGGGCGCAAGGCCACAGGCCAGCTAGGCTGCTGATGTCAACACCGGCTGCGTTCGCCAGGCCATGCACCCAGCCGCACGTCACCCACTGACCTATTATCATCAGAGCAGGTACATCAACATGCCACATATTACTTGAATTGGGTTCTAGGGTACTGAGGCCCTGATAGCCGCCCTTGAGTGAAGCATTGACACCCGTCCCCCGTCCCCCCCGCGTCTCACCTGCGTGAGCTGCCCCTCCAGCGCCTGCACCTGGCGCTTGGCTACCGTCAGGTCCCCTCCTGCTGCCACCAGCTCCTCCAACAGCCGCGACTTGTCCTTGTACAGCTGCGTCACCTCACGCTCCAGCTGTACGACGCGCGTTTTTGCAGCCTCTGCCTGCAATTTGCCGGCAACAAGGGAAAGGCCATGGATTGATACACGCAGGATTGTGATTGTCCTCCTGATTCAGATGCACAACGTGCATGCTGTGACGACCTCTGCCTGTGTTTCGTCGGTACGGCTGGAGGTAATAGCATCACCAGCTAGTGCCACAGTCCACGCCTGACGGGCTGCCCCTACACCATGCACATAGCTGGGAACTTCTGCTGACGCTGCCCTATACTTGGATGCATTCTCGCACCTCTGCAGCTGCTGCCCTGTCCCTGGCCTCGTCCACGCCCTGCAGCTTGCGGTGCAGGTCTGCATTCTCCTCCCGCAGCTCGGCGCCTTCCTTGTCCAGCTGGGCCAACCGCACCTGCGGGGCCACTGCTATGGCAAATCCAGCTGCCTTTCTACAGCCTGAGTTGAATGGAAACAGCGTTGCGCTCTTCATGGCATCCTGGGCGTGCAGTCCACTGCACCCCAACAGCTGCAAAGCGTGCCCTGACCACAGCTGCAATGCATGCTGCGCTCTGAGCGCACCTGCAGCTCGCGCAGCTGCTGCATGCACCTCATGTGGTCCTGGAACACGCCCAGGAAGGGTGCGGTCTGCTGCGCATACAGGGCATCCACACTGCCTGCCACGCAGGCAGCAACCCATGGCGGCGCCGGGCACTGCATGCTTGTGCAGCAGCTGAAGTTGTGTCAGCAGGCCACAGGCAGCCGCTGAGAGCGTGAGCTGTGGGTCGAGCACAAAAAGAATGGAAATTTGGCCAAACCCTGCTGGTGTGAGCCCCCACCCTGCCAGGCTGTGCGCTGGCCTTCTCATCGCGAAGCCCGGCAAAAAAGGCTGCGTACGTGTCAGTAGAAAATTGTAAAGCGGCGTGGTCAGGCAGCAGGGGTTCGCGGCCCAGCCATCAGAAACCAGTGCCCATGCCGCTGGGGTAGCACCCCACCTGGAGCCTCCCCACCAAGGCCCGACCCGCTATGAGCTCTTTAAACAGCTTAGCGTACCAGCGTGGCTCCAAAGCCCACACAGTGGATACCGCATTCAGCTACAATGAAGCCCTCTCAGCCACAGTGGAAGCCCCTCAGCCACAGTGGGAGACCCCTAGCTGCTGCTTAGGCAAAGCGGGTTGGAAAGCGCTCCTTGATGCAGGAGTACGCGCTGATGAACTTGCACTCCCAGCGGCAGCAGGCTTCCAGCTGCGGAGTGATGTTGCGCTGCACCTCCTGCACCTCCTGCTCCAGCTGTGCCAAGTCGCCAAAGTGGATTTGTGCGTTGCTGTGAGCAATCACGCCATCAGCGTGCGTCACCACCTGAGCAGGCGTCACAGCCATGTCGGTGGCAAGGGCGCAGACGCTCTCGTGCAGCACACCCAGCTGGCGGAAGTAGTCGGTCTCTGTTGTCCGCAGAGTTTCTCGGCCACATGCCAGCAACAGCAGCTGTGCCGCCAGGTTGCGGACGCGCGGTGCCCACAGGTCAGCATTGGCAGCCATGATTGCAGCATTGGCAGCCATGATTGCAGCGCTGTCAGCCTTGAGCTTGGCCATGTCAGCCTCATGGCTCAACACCCGAGCTTTCAGTGGTGCTGTTTCCACCTCTGCCTCCAGGGGCAGAGCCCCCACGCATGCGCCCGGCTGCGCAGCGCCCAGAGGTCCGGTTCAGCTGATCCATGTCAGGGTTGTACACCCTGAAGGTGCAGGGTGGAGCCACATTGCTGCTGATGGCCAGCACGTTGATTGAGCGACTGCTCGAGATTGGCAGTTGCTGGGAACTCTATTGGGGCGCTGAGCTGGTGGCGTCAATGGTAGAGGGTGATGGTGGGCATTTCTGTAACATGCAGACAGAAATCAGATTGTGTGAGGAATGATGTTGTGAGGCACTCCCAGATCTGGCACAGCTGTCCCCATGTGGCCATGGCATGGCATGCAGATGCAAGGAATTCCTTGCATTTCCAACTTCCATTTTTTTGCTCATTTCCTCTTCGGACCCAACCATGCAGGAGGTAGCCACAATGCAGTATTCATTTGCCATGCCCAGGATGAAGTGCTAGCAGGCTGCATAGCGGCAGGGCTTCGAGCGTGGCTCGGCTCACCTGTGCGCGCAAGTACTTGGCAGCGGCTTAACTCCACAAATTCGCTGAACTGTCTTCCAGGGTTCTCAGACTGACGCCCTGCGCATGGCATGCAGCTAAAGCTTCAGCAGCGGCGAGCCGGGCGCATGCGCGTCGCCCCACTAGCATGCACGACCCAAAACGGCCCTGTGTCGCGCTGCCTGCGTCTTGCAACGCATGCTGCGCACCAGTCGCAACGCGGGATTGCCGGAGCCAACACTACCTGCGAGATTGCGTGTTTTTCTAGTTCTAGACTTGCCAGCATGCAATTCGCCGTGGTGAAGGTTGCAGGCTGCAACTTGCAGCGCATCGTGGACCTGAAGCTGCTGACAGTGGCGCCATTTCTCTTTGCACAGACCTGCTGCGCTAATCGCCCCTGCCGAAGGCAGGCAGTATCGCAGTAACATGGCATCGTTGCAGGCATGCTGCTACTGTGCTGTGCTGCGTCATTGGGCCGTGCAGGTGCTGAGTGGGCATAGCACTTGGGCCCACAAGTGGCAGTACTGGGCAATATTGTTAAACCATCCACCAGGCAGTGCTACGCCAGGGGGGCAACAAACAGCTTGGCTCAACGCAAGGCCTTAGCCTACTTGCTGGCCTTGCGCTGCTTGATGCGCACAACTTCATCGATCCGCTGGATACCGTTGCCAGTGTACACGTTGGGCTTGCGCACCGAGCGCAGCGCCGCCGCCACGCTGTCCACCTCCTCCTTGCGCAGCCCGTACAGGTACAGCAGCGTGGGCTTGATGCAGAACGCGCGCACACTGGGTGGGAACGGGAACACGGCGGTGCGCGAGTAGCCCACCTGTGCGGGGGTAGGGGAAGGTGGGTGAGGCGTAGAGGCAGGTGCGGTGAGGACTGGCGGTGGTCGTTATGGTTGCGACAAGGAATGCTGCTGCTCTGCTGACTGTGGTGTCAACCTCGCCGCCTACAACACAGCACCTGCTATGAGTTGTCTGCGTCTTGTGCGGCAGCAGCCGTGCCTTTGCTCAGCAGACTTACACCCTCTCTGTTTGCGCCGGCCCCCGCTGCGCCGCCGAACGCACCTTGAGCCTCACTGCCGGCACTGGCTTGGGGTGCGGGAACACAGTGGCCGACGCCTCGCCCTTGTCATCCTCAAAGTACCAGCTGCTCTTGCGTGGCGTCTCTTCCATCGGCTCCATCCTGCAAGCAAGAGTTTCCAACACATGAGGCATCCGTCAAGCGCCCCTTGCATCTGCTGAGCTAGCACAGCACCAGCTGCTCTGCCGCATCACATTTTCCTTTGGCTCCATCCTGTCATCCGGAATGGAATGACATAAAGCCCTGACTGCGCAACCTGCACCAGCACCCTGTGAAGGCACCTGCAACCTGCAACCCAATGCCCTTGAGAATGATGCCCACCGCGCAGGCAACCAACGCGTCCACCGCTATCAACCCTCGTCCTTAGCTGAAGCCCTTCACCACACCCCCTATGGGCCAACTCTGTCAAAGCACCTGTAACCGACGCCCTTGACGGTGACGCCCACCAGGTAGCCGACCGACACGCCCCGCACGCTGGCGTCCAGCTCAGCGACAAAGGCGCTGAAGCGCTCCTTGTCAGGTGTTGCAACCGCCATTAGGTGGCGTGGCCCTCCCCCTGCTGCCGCCGCTGTCGACTCGCTACTGCTGACGGCGGGCTGCTCCGCCTTGCCGGGTGCGGATGGTGTGGAGGGTGTGGAGTCTCCGAGGCTGATCATCTTGAACGCCACAAGGCCACTGGGGTCGAGCTGTCGGAGGTCTAGACGGATGGTGCCTGCCCGCCCAGTCAGCACCAAGTCGCGGCCTGACAAGGACACCTGTACCTCGGCTGGGAAGCGGTATAGGGACCGATGCCACTTGATGGCGCCCGTGGTCTTGGCGATGTCGATGCGCTCAAACAGGGGCCAAGGGGAGGGGCGGGGTGTGCCGGAGCGCTGGCTGTAAGGCACGCGCTGGTGCGGCACGTTGGGCGCTGTGGCATTGCTGCATGCTGCATGCGGCGCGGCCGAGGTGGTATAGCTGCAGGAGGGCTGGGCTGCTGCATCGGGCTGCTGCTGAACTGCTGTTAGTGCCGCCAGGCCTGCAAGAGCACGTTGATCATCATCAGCATGCATGCCATCAAACTGCAGCGATGAGGCCAGCACGTATGATGACATGCAAGCACCTACCTGATGAATGCTGCCACAACAATGCAGCTGTGCTGGAGCGTGTTATTGTCGCCTGCCATGCCCAGCTGCTAACGGCCGATGCAAGGCGGCCATCTAAAAGCGCTTGTCGCATCGGTACAGTGTGCTGTCGCGATGCCTTCGCAAGGGCACATGCTGCACAGCGATTGGCTCCCACACTCGCCCCACATCCTCCGTACTTTATGCTTGCAGGTGCGTTGACCACAACCGAGCAGCCCAGCCATCGCTGCGACGCACCGTGCACCCTGTATCCATCTCTCATGGCGCGTCGGTCAATGCGTTCCCATCGCTGAATCCCTCGCCACGACATGAGCCGCGAAGACGTTGTGATGGGCCTGCTGGCGCAGCGCAGGCAGTCGGAGCAGGCACAGCAGGCGTCCAGCATCGGTGGCGGCAGCAGCTACATGCAGGCCCGGGTGCAGCAGCTGCTATCCCAGCACCAGCGTGGACTGCACCAGCACCAGGACCAACAGGACTCGGGTGAGCTTGCATGACGGTTGCGCTTCCATAATGTTGGAGTATGTTGTTAAGCGAGCAGTCTGTCAGCCTTGCATGCATTACGCAGCACCAGGTGGCTCATCAACGCCTAATTGATTCCCTTACTCGTGGTACAGGTGATTCCCTGGAGGCCATGCTTGGCTGGCCAGGTGACGCGGGGCTAGGAGCCATGACATCACCTGACCCTCTGCGCAAGACGGCATCATCAGCCGGACAGCTTAGTTCCCCACAGCCATCATCGGGCGGCTTCCACTTTGGCACAGGCGCACACGAGCAGGCAGCAACGCCACAACCCCTGACAAGCGGCACTGCTGGCTCCAAGCAAGCAGCCGCACCCTCAGACACCCCCTTCGGCCATGGCGGTCCTCGCCGCTCCTCAGCACCCCCTACTGCCCAAGCAGGCATTGCAGGCACCGCAGCCAAACGGCAAGCAGCAGCCACCCCTGGACCCGGCAGCCGCTCTGCCGGTGGCCAGCAGGCTCGCACGCCTGCGACAAGCAGGGCGAGAGCTGGAGGTGGCGGCTTGGCCTCAGGCGGCAGTGCCAGGCAGCAGCGCAGCACACCAGGTGCCCGGCAGCAGGCCACAAGCTCAGCGGCGGCGGCAGTCATGGCGGCCCTGCAGCAGCAAGCACAGCTGAGTCCTGGTGGCGTCTCCTCCCTGCACTCGGCAACGGCCGCCGAGCTGTCTTTTAAAGACTTGGCACCAGGGCGGACGCCAGGACTGTCACGCCAGCCTGCAGCCTCAGCCATTAGCACCCCAGCCACTGCACGGACGTCTAGGTCTGTCCTGGGGCTGACGCCTGGACTGGGGTCCGCTCAGAAGCCAGGCAGGGTGGGTGATGAGCTGGCCACTGGTCGCAGGGGTGGGGTGGGGATGAGCGCTTGGTCGCAGGGTGCAGCAGGGGAGGCGCTTGCAGCGGGTGGGTTTGGACCGGGGGGCGACCCGCATGCAGACCTGGATGGTGAGGCGCTGCTGACGTCGATGAACGCACTGCTGGATGAGGTGGCGGCGAGCCTAGGGCTGGCTGGGGCAGCGGGCGAGGCTGGGTCGGGGGCAATGGTTGAGGCCGGGGAAAGGGCAACGAGGGCAGAGGGGGCTGTGGCCAGGGCGGCTCGGCAGACACCACTGCGACAGCAGACGCCAGTGCGCCAGCACACACCGCTGCAACAGCAGCACCAGCTAGCGACGGTGGGCACACCCAGCATCAGGCAGCAGCTAGCACCTTCCAGTAGCTACCAGCACCATCAACAGCAGCAACAGCAGCAGCAACGGCGGGGGAAGGGAGGTGCGAGCCCGAGCGGGGCCGCCGGCGGTGCTGTGCGGAGTTTAGCACAGGAGGAGGGGAGTGGAGGGTCGCCGCGGCAGCAGCGCAGCTTGGCTGAGCTTGAGGCGATGCTGTCGCAGGCCATGCGCCACAC
Source organism: Chlamydomonas urium (assembly GCA_039880955.1). Lineage (NCBI taxonomy): Eukaryota > Viridiplantae > Chlorophyta > Chlorophyceae > Chlamydomonadales > Chlamydomonadaceae > Chlamydomonas > Chlamydomonas urium. The sequence continues at coordinate 4,377 of JAWZTI010001615.1, read as the reverse complement.
TGGCCTCAACACGGACCCTCGCTCCGCAAGACGTGAGCTGTTGGGGATGGGAACGGTTGATTACACTGTAACTTGGGTCAGGTGTTGCTATTGTATTGGATTGCTGCTTGAGGCTGCTGCTTGTGTCATGGTACAAAAATGATGGCCATGTGGCCCACCTTTGCACGCCCTCACTGTCACCTCGTCTACCAATGTACAAGTCCTTCATGACCACCCGTAATCGCCCTCTACCTCTGCAGCGGGGGTCGGACGGCACCGGTACGCCCTGCACACTCAGCATGAGACCACCGTGCGCTTTCTTGTTATTTACACCACCACCTTCCCCTTTGCTCATGCGCTGACCACTCACCCTGCAGCCGGGGATGGAGGGCCCTTTGACATCAGCGACCTGTGGGCCGGAGAAAATGGGGGTGAGCGCGACACCCTGTCTGCATCAGAGGCCACCACGCTGACGGGTGGGGGCAGGGCCCTGACCGGTGCAGGCGGCCGAGGTGCAGACCTCTGGGGCGATGGTGGGAGCGAGGCCATGTCGAGCCACCGTGAGCCGGCGCCGGCGGCTGGGGGGGGCCCGGGCGGACGTGGCGGGGCTACCCGGTTGGCGGCGGGGCAACAAGCGTGGGAGCGTGTGCAGCAGCGGCAGCGCCAGGCGCTGTCCCATCCTCGCGCCGCGTCGGCCCCTCGGCAGCGCCCCTCGGCTGCAGCGGCGAGGTCCCCCGTGCGTCGCCGCTCGTTGTCGCCGCCATCGCCATCGTCAGCAGCGGCGCTGCGCCCGATCGTCAACCCTTCCAGCCGCCGCATGGTGGCTGCGTCTTACCCGGATGATCCCCAGATAAGGCTGGAGCAGCTGGCGGTTCCCAAAGCGGTGACGCAGGCGGCAAGACAGGCGGCAGCGAGGCGGGAGGAGGAGGTGAGAGGCGAAGGTGGCGGTGTCAGCTGGGCTGAAGGGCGATGGAGCAACTGCTTGCAGTGCCTTGGGGCCATGCACGGGCGCTACCATATGCCGCCGCTCTGTTTCAGGCTCACATCCCTCTGGATGCACTGCCCGCCTACCCATGCGCAGGAGCAGCTGCTGGCAGAGTGCACCTTTGCCCCTCGTATAGGCCGTGCCCCTGTCCCGATCACGCCGCGGCTGAAGGCCATGGTGGACCTCCCAGTGCATGAGAGGCTGTATCACGCAGGCCCTGCCTGGCTGGCGAAGCGGTGAGTTGACTGAGGCGGTGGTGAGTGACGCTGGGTCATGACTTGGCCACCGGTGCACTGGCATGGTGGATATTGCACTGCATGAGTGACTGTATGACGCAGGCCCTGCCTGACTGGCTAAGCGGTGAGTTGATTGTGAAACAGTGGCAAGTGGTTCTGGGTTTCGACCACCAGCTGTAGCATGCAGGACCGCTTGGCTGGCCAAGAGGTAATTTGGTTTTGAACAGAGGCTGGGAGGCTCCAGGCCATGACCAAGCCACCGGTACGTTTGCATGGTCGACCTCCCAGTGCATGAGAGGCTGTATCACACAGGCCCTGCCTGGCTGGCGAAGCGGTGAGTTGATCGTGAAATGGTGGTGAGCGGCTTTGAGTCATGACCAAGCCTTAAATGCAGAAGCTGCTGCACTTGCGATATGGTGCTGGTGTGACCTGCAGCTTTAGTCACTTGGGTGAAGTGATTGAGCAGGTTATACCATACACATGCGGCATTCACTTGCTTCCAGGGATGAGGCGCTGAGGGCACGGCAGGAGGCGGAGCTGGCAGAGTGCACCTTCCGCCCACTCACAAACCACAGCCGAGGCAAGGGCTCCTGGTCCATGGGTCACTCTTTGTCCAGGAGCCCTGCCAGACCAGCCAGTGCTGGACCTGCCCTGGGCATGGGGAAAAGTGTGGGAGGAGGCGTGGACAGGGGCAGGCCGAGCTTGGCTGTGGCACAGCGTTCACATCATGTCGGCAGTGGTGGTGGTGAGGGCGGCGGTGGCAGGCCAGCAGGCAGAGGTGCCGCATGGTCGGCCGGCAGGACTGGGGGGAACAGCTTGTCTGTGCTGCCCCTGTATGAAAGAGTGGGGGATGTGCTGCGCCAGAAGAGTGAGAAACTGGCAAACGCCCGGCTGAGCCTTGAGCTGGGCGGCGTCTCGTTGGGGGCAGGGGACTGCAGGTGCAGAGGGGGCGCAGAGGGCAGTGCTGAGGCGGGAGGCAGGGGAGTGGTGGGGAGCAGCGGCGGCTGGGATGGTGTTGTTGCAGGGCCGGGGGCGACGTTCAAGCCTCAGGTGTGTGCCAAGAGTGAGCAGCTGGTGGCGCAGAAGAGGGCGAGGGAGGCAGCGGAGGCGGCCGCTGCTGAGCTGCAGCAGGCCCACATACAGCGGCAGGAGCAGGCGCAGTGGCAAAGGCAGCAGCAGCAACGGCCATCTCAGCCAGACCAGGATCACCAGGACCAGCAGCAGCAGCAGCAGCAGTATGGCAACGCTGTGCAGCATCAGCCGGGGCCAGAGTCAGCGTGTGAGCGGCTGTATCAAAAAGCAAAGAAGGCGGCGCGATCAGCGGAGCTGAGCGATGTGGTGGCGTCACAGAGGGACCAGGTGTGGGATACATCATGCTTCAAGGGGACCTGTGTGTGTGGTGTAGACCAGGTTACTTGTGTGTTGCTTAGCAGCCTTGTTCCCAGTGGCTGTGAGGTGGTGCTTGAAGCGCTTGGCCCCTGCCTTTAACCCTGCTCCCGTGCCTCCTGAACTCAGGTTCCAACTTTGCTCCCCCCTTCCTCACTTGCAGGACTGCACATTCGCCCCTGCCATTACGAACCGCAGCCGGGAGCTGGTGCAGAGGTCGCAGCACCTTCCTTCCAGCTTCCTGGAGCGTCAGGCCCACCTCGCTGAGCTGGCAGCGCAGCGCAAGGCGGTGTACCGCAGCCTGGTGGAGAATGCAGAGTGCAGCTTCAAGCCCAAGCTGACAACAGATGGGGAGTACAGGTGAGGGGGGCAAAGTTAGAGAGTATCAAAGGTAGAGGGTGGGCTTGAGGTTTGAGAGGTAAGTGACAATACTTGCAAGGGCACGCAACCTTGCATGCTGAAGCCTGGAGCAGTATGCAGAGTGGCTATTATCAATCACTGTGTGTCAAGCTGTTCTTTTCCTGTGCAATGTACAACCAATACAATCACTGTGATGCATATTGTGCAGGGGCAGTGCCAGCACCAGCGGCGACCACGGCAGCAGTTTTGGGGAAAGCCCTGGGCGCAGTCGCGTGGCCAAGCTTGCTTACGAGGACGTGCGGCGCAGCCAAGCACTGAAGGATGCGCTGGAGCAGCACTACTACGGCCAGCTCACCTTCTCACCTGAAGTAAACCCCAAGTGAGTGACTGTACTTGCCCAGGGATGAAGAAAGGGTGGGAGGCACTAGAGCAGCCCAGCTCACCTTCTTGCCCTTACGTAAAGCCCACGCGAGTGACCAGCGTCGATGGAAGGATGGCATGTAAATGTCAGTTGCTGAATTCTAATTCCGGCAACACAGCACGCTGCTCCCTCTGCTTCTGCGTTTACACTATCCTCTCGCCCCTGCCCTGAATACCTGCAAATGAACAGGTCTCGCGCACTGGTGGCCGCCGCGCGCCGCCGCTCCCTCTGCTTCAGTGAAGACCCCGACAGCGGCGGCAGCGGCGGACCCATCGCAAACATTCGGGGCGGCGACGCCTCTGGCCCCGCTGCAGGCGCATGGGGCGTATCGGGGACGGAGGCCATGCCCAACCGCCATGCGCGGCACGTGGCCGCCTCTGTCGCTGCGGACGAGGACCTGAGGGACTGTACCTTCAGGCCTGCGCTCAACCCACGTAGCTTGGACCTTGCACGCAAGTAGGTGCTGGGCACGAACAAGTAGCGTAGGCAGACACAACGCATTATGAATACGGGTGCCAGGATCAGCACAGGTTCTGGCATCGGCTTGCGGTGCCCTATTTGCTGGAGAGGGCATAGCCCACAAACCGCCTTGCTTGCTGCTGCCTGCATACACGCACAGGGTGCAGCAGCGGAGGGGCAGCGTGCTGGATGCCGCCAGCTCCGCCCTGGACCAGCGGCTCAGCCGTGAGCAGCGACTGCAGGTGGGCGGGCTGCAAGGGGTTTCTCAAGACCGTTTTAGCACACCTCACAGCTTGCTCGACCTTCTCCCCAGCTTCGTTCGCAACCACAGCAGGCAGGCGCCGATGTGTGTGCTCGCGCAAGTACGAGATGCTGGAACGCTGCCTTGCTGGCCTCTCCCCATGTACCCCACTTCCCTCCCCACTTGCTACCTGACACACGCTCACAGGAGGCAAAGGCGCTGCGGGAGTACGAGGAGCTGAAGGAGTGCACCTTCACGCCGGAGCTCAACGCCCGCAGCCGAGCGGCCGTCGCCAGTGGCGCCGCCGCCG